>JADFUC010001870.1:0-31365 GCA_019722365.1 Lithospermum erythrorhizon | reverse complement strand
GCAAGTTACGTATTAAGACTTTGAAAAGTCAACAGTTCATGGTCGCAAAGTCGCTGTTGGATCCTCAATAAAACACTAGCCTCTTTAAAGCTTAGGCGAGCTTGATTACCAAGATACTTGAGCAGCATCACAGCAATGAGTGTTGGCTCTGTGTCCGCACAAGAACAAGCATGAAAGAAGTTGTTATTGTCGCAAACACTATTCATGGATGGCTGGATGAGAAGAATGCTTAGTACTGGTTAAAAACTGGTTAAAGCTTGTCATGGATATAGTCTGTTACTAGATGGCCTGCTTGAGGCAGCAGGCCGAGTCTGTCTTTTGCCTATTTATATACTCGCATGTGTTATCCAACAGCGAAGTGCTTCCTGAGCACGATTATTTGAAACAAGTTCAGTTCCAGGAACGCATATTAAAAATGCTGATTGCAACGCATATAGTTGTTATGAAACACAAGTTTAGGAACAACAATTTTTGTCACTGTTCTTTCTGCCTTATACTAACATAAATGCTTCATCACTTTCATCAGCAGGGATATGACTTTGATTTTAACTTTGAATGATCTTCATGCTTGTCACATTTGTGGTTCTTGTCCAGTAGAGAAGGTCATTTTGAAGCGTATCACTAGCGAATCTGACTGTTTGAGGACAAACATTGGCGAGAAAAACGATCAAAACAGACATGGGCCTTTACCTCACGACAGTTGCTTGCTCTTCTCGCCACTGTTGGCACGTCTATCTGCTTTGTTTTTATGATCCAGTGAATCAGTTGAGCCACTTGGTCATCCTCACATGGAAATAGTTCTTGTAATTGACTTATGTGAATGACTGCTCAGATGTGAGTCGCTGGAGCCACTTGTAGCATTTCTAGCTATTTATGTTGCATTCAGTTTTTGAAACTTCATTCCCAGCACTGTGATGTGTCTCCTCCTTTCGTTCTTTCTATGTCTCCGCACTGTTAGGCAATGACGCATTCTGCCGCTTTATTTTATCATAGATGCATTGTTGTATTTCATAGTTGAGTACCCTTAGATGCCGTCTCGCTCCGTACCATTTGCTTTATATTATTGTTAAGTCACTATTTGGAACCTGGTGAGACAGATGAGGCAAAGTACCCAGTAAAGCGGTTCGCCCTGGCAGCCTTCGAAAAATCCGGTAGATTCATACTGCGTATACGTGCTTTCGCCACTGGCGCAGTTCATGTTTTCGAACATAAAGCGTTTATATGTCGTTTCTTGCCTTTAGTTCAACTTTGCGCAGTTGTTGTTAGCGCCTATCGATTGAAACATGTACTCGCTGTCTGAACACCACTGCTGCTGACTTCATTCATGAATTAATAGCGAGACAAAAATTTCTGGAAGAAGAACAGCCGATATAGTAATCACGCCTGTTAAGGTGCCAGCCATTGTACATTGTCTTCGATGCTGTTAGCTTGTCAAGATGCAAATGCCAAGCATACAACCTTCTTAATCTTTCATTTAACATCTCGATTATTTTTTTTCTGTGGTTCCTTTTTTTTTGACAGCTGATGCCGTCATCCAGCATCCATGCCGATGGTAGCCAATGTCAGCGTTTTGACTTGGCCTCGCAGCCAGCGAAGATTGACCTCATTTGCGTCGAGCTGTTAAGCCTAGTTGATGGGTTATTACTCTGACGGCTAGCGGCCTAGCAGGGTCGCATGTTGCCAAAGGGCTGTTCAACGTAGCCAAAATATTCACATGCTGTTTTTCTGCTCCGGAGCCAGCCTGAGCCAACTTCATCTGCAATAGGTCTGCACTGAGCCTCACCTTGGTTACACATTCTCTACATCCAGCCCAAGTCTTACTGTGCAAGCTGAATTTGTGTTCCTCCAGTCACCAACATTCCATGCTTGAGGGTAGTGATCGCATTCACCTTGCTTGCTCTACCTCTTACCAAAGATGGAGGAGAGAGCAATCAACTGGCGCCTGATGGTGCAGCCAGTCCTCTCAACATGTCAAAATTGTATTTGGGGGGGGGGGGGCCTTCTCACCCGATCATTACGCTGGCCAAACACAGTCAGGCCGCCAGACCAGCAGTGGCAAGCAATTCAGACAGTGGCTGATGCAGTTATTGTCAGAATCCCAGCCTCGAGCAAAGCTGAGCTCACTGACACAAAGATGCGGACGAGATAAATATAGCAGTTGGGCAGAAATAGGGTCCCAGCATAATATCAGCAATATATTATAACTCTTCTGTGTTTGTTTGCAGTGTTCAACTGCAGTAATATCATTCATAAACAGGTTCAAGATACGAATATTGAAGCTCCTTTGCTCGTTGGTTACTGCCAACATTAACCATTATCATCCGTTGTTTTTCCAACATTATAAATAGCTCCCGAGATTGTTGTTTATTCATTGAATTGCTGCACGCTTTTTCGGTTTTTCTTTGTGTCGTTCTCGTATTTGTGGCAGCTCTGTAACATACCCAGCTCAAACATGAAAACCATCATACCAGCAACACGTTTCTGGCACGTAATGCCGTGGTTCATCATGTTACTCGATGGCCCGGATACTGAGGTATTTGCGACAAACCCAATCGACTAAACGGCTATCGGTCATTGTTATTGGTTTGTCATCATCCAACATACGCGCTCGTATTCGGAAAGTCCGTTACATATGGCGGCTGACCTCGCATTCGATATTCGGTAAAATAGCCTTTAGCTTAATACTGCCGAATTCGGTTGGGTTGCTGCTGTTGAATTTATTAGTTTGTCAATAAAACAGTCGTATTCCTGGCGGAAGCTAAATAGTATCATCACTGTCGAGAATATGTTATATAATCAATAAATTAATCGGTCGTCGGTTAGTGAGCTCGATTCGTTGCACCGTACCGCAACATGCGTTACTGTTCGATAACAATGGTTCACAATATTACCCGATATTGCCACTATACTGAAAACCACCGAAGCCGTGTCGAAGTTATCTGAGCTGCGCCCAGACCGTACTGAAATAAAGAACATCATAACCATATTCTGGCAATACACGATTCGTCGGCAGTCACAGCCGGTTGATGCGCCGTGGCTAGCAGCATCAACGATAAAGACTGGCGCAACAGAACAGTCAGCAAGAGACCAGCGTCGTCACGTTTGGGACGCAGCGTTAACAACAGTAACAAAGAACCGCAGTCACTTCGACGCAGCGTCAACCGGTAAATACAGCGTTGACCACAGTTCCATCCTTCAGCGAATTTGTTATAATGGTGTGGGGCTGAACTGTGAGCTTAAAGAACAGAGGGGTTTCAAACCAGAAGAAGTGACTGAAAGAGTGGTCCAAATATTGGGCCGATGTTATTTTGTCCATATTACAGAACAAGCCCAGCCTAAAGAGCAGAGCCAGTCGCGACCACTGCATCCAGGCCGCAGACCACACGGCTCGCCAAGGTCATCTTCACGCCACGCCTGAGTCGGCTAACGCTATCGCCATCACCAAATCCGCACGCCAACCTCATAATAATATTATCATTTCTCTGACAACTGGCATCGCTGGCTCAAACTGCTATCGCTGTTGTGTCCATCTGCTAAAGTTTTGTACTATATTACGCTAGAAGGCTGCAGTCAATCGATCAAACGGCAACACAATAACGGTTAGAGTAACCAGCAGACTAGTCGTGGTACCATTTAGCCAAATCCGGCACCACGCTATATCAACGTCAACGTTATCAGGACAAGCGGCATCGCTTAACTCCAAACCGCTTATTGCCCGTAAGTGGGATATTGCTTCACACAAACAACCAGCACAGCCTGGGGTGTCTACTGAAGAATATATCAGTCTGTTGGGCGCCATTTGGTCTGCTACCTGTTGCCCGCTCGCCATTCATCACCTTAAATTGTGATATTTGGCCTCTTCTGCTATCGGCAGTCAAAATCTGGTGTGCTACTGTGTAAGCACAGCAAGATAAAAGTCTATGTCTGATGATTGTGCTACTTAGAGATGATAACAGAGAATCTAAATACCACATAACTCATCTGCTGTTACCACGAGCCGAGGTGAATAGCAGCACTTGTATACCAGTGCCATTATCATGGGACCATGAGCATGCCAGTCTCAGGCAATAGGCTGGTCGTGCGTGTCAGATATGTCGCCCATCAAAGCAAAATAGCCTGATTTGCCTTGCTTACATCGGTGAGCACCAGCAGATCAACACAGACGCATTTAGCCGACAAAAGAAGAAGCGCATTTACCTGTTTACGATGATTATACCTTTTTGTTTTTAAGAAATCCTCATATGTCAAGAGTAAATCGTGAACGTCAATAAACAGCCATCAGGATAAGTTAAACTTTTATATATTATACAAAAAGCTTAATCGCAAACAAGAAGGCCGTCGGTACCACGCTAACAAATGCGTACGCAAACGGCTCACGCTTGTAACAGACAAATATTGATGCCATGTGATTGACACGCTCAACGTCATTGCTATGAAAGAGGTACACTTCCAAATGCACCAAAGTAAATGTGCCCGCATTTAACGGCCACATCACATTTGAAGAAAACCAATATTTGTGTGTAACAACGCAAGTCATCGCGAACAAACGCTGCGTATTTGCAGTCGCCACATCGCATGACGCTTAAATTAAATCAAGCCACCAGCACTGAGAAATTGAAGAACGCTATTTCGGTCAACATATATTTACTGGCCTTCTTCACACCAACCAAATCATCTTCAGCCCATATTGTTATCATCATCATTAACCGACTGTCATCGATCAAAAGAATAGCAAAGAAGCTACCAGCATTTGGTGTCGTTGAATGGTGTCGTAGAATCCAGACTTAATTAATACCATCACTGGCTGTAGCTGCATGGGGAACGGCGGATCAACTATTGTTGATCGAGCACGGAATAATCGGGCAATACTTTATTTGTTAGCGTAAATAAAATTATTTGCAACTTTACTACGAGCTGCACCGAGTTGCATGGGCTATATTCTATTTGCTGAATGGAGGCGCTGCGTGGACACCACGGTGTCCCCAAGCGACGATTCACACTGTGCAGGCCACACACCACACCTCCATTCAATGTAAGTAACCCTAAGTGTATAATCAAATTGTGCAACTATCTCGGTACCAATCACTAGTAAAAGTTGCAAATAATTGAACATCAAGATCTTCTAATAACTTAAATAAAAGTATCGCTAATTACCTCCTCCCTAATTTTCCCATGCTCGAGGTACAATCCCCGGCCTTATATCAGCAATAGTTGATCCTCGCCTCACCCCGCCTCGGCCCCTCGTTGTAGTCAAGTGCGGCGGAGGCTGCCGGGTCGGGGTCTCGCTTACCACCCTCCCGGCCAAAATTCTTCATCTTGAACAATTCTTTTGTTTTTAATTTTTTATCCCATTATTTCAAATTCGGAAGTTTAATTTGGAGACATTGTGTACTTGAATATGTTTAAGAGATGATTTGGATGAGATTTGAGGATTGAGACCGAGAGAAATTTGTTTCGGAAGTTAAATATATGTTGGCTATGTTCAAAAGTCTTACTTTAACCCTAAAACCAATTTGTTGGACTCCACGCACGTTTAATTTAAACGTGCTACCGTTAGTGAAAAAGAGGCACACTACCTTAAAATGCACTGGGGGCAATTTGCCCACGTTGATTTTAACGTACACGCTTGTTACCACAAAATATTAGTTTTCTTCATGTGACAAATGTGGCCAATGCTAAAAATAAACGTGGGCACATTTACTTTTGGCATTTTAAGGTAGTCACTGCCTCTTTTTTCATCAACGAACGTGGCCACGCTATTTGAGACGTGGTCACGCTGTCACATGAAGAAAATCAATATTTGTAGTTACAAACGGACCACGCGAAATTAAACGTGGCCACGTTGATTATAAACGTGGTACCGCTTGTATAGACGGTACCACGTTAAGAACGTATTTTGTATAATATATAAAAGTTTAACTTAATCCACAAATGAACATTTTATTATTTGGGCTGCTCACGCTTTTATACTGCCAAGGGCTGTGAGCTTACATGAGTTTCTTAAAAATAAAAATTATACAAATCTCAATCATCATAAACTAATTCATCTTCTAACTCTTCGTCGGAATTTACTTCATCGCTCAACGGTTAATTTCTTTCTTCTTCAAGTTCTTCCTCACGCTAAGATCGCCGAACATATTTTTTGCTTTGCTCTACGAAAGTTGTGCCCGATTCAGATCTTATGTTTGGCGTACCGCCTAATCCTTGACACACACATACTTCAATTGCCGAGCTTGTAAGTCTTAAACGCTTGAGTATATCAGAAGTTTCATGCTAAAACGAGGATTTACTCCCCACCCGTTTTCTCCATGATAAAGAGTCTTACAATTTATACGCTTGTTTTCACAATTCCATTAAAATATTTCCAAATCCATGAAGTTTTTTTCCTTTCATTAGTAGTATCCCGTAGCACTAGATCAGAGTAGTTAATAATGGGTAGTTCGTCCATACGATTATCATCCTCTAAATTAACATAATCATTTGACATAGACATACTAGCACTAGCACTTTGAACATTTTTACCAAGATTACGATTTGATGCCATTAATTTAGAAGAACAAATATCACAATTTATAAAAAGTTGGTAGCAATACCGAACCGAGACGGAGCAACGTAGATCAGAGATTGTAGATCGAATGAACAAAGCCCACTGAGATAGAATCCTTAGATTTCAATATAAATTCTTCAATATAGCATTTCGGTGACGCTTGTTATCATTAGCCATACAAATGATTGTGAATCATGGTACCCAAGCAATGATTATCCCCTTTAATTCTCCATGGTGTTTTTTATTTCTACAGTATCGGGAACGTGGCACCAAATTAAACTACACTAATGCTTAGGTACGTAAATAATGCTATGTCGTTTGGGTTGGGTACTAAACGTGGTACCGTTTAATTTAAACGGTACCACGTTTAGTGCAAAAATAAAGAGAAGTTACAAACACATGGATCGCACGGTACTAATGCTATTCATACAAGTACTGCTATTACATTATGCATATTACAAAAACTAGTCAGTTGGTTACCAAACGCAGACGCTTAAAACCAATCTGCACTAATGCTTAAATCTAAAACGGGGTCGAAAAGCAGCTGAGTTATTATAGTGACAACGCGGCATCGCTGCAGATAAACTGCACTCACTAGTGCCCCCTCGTTTCCTTCAAAAAGCCAACCGAATATACCAAAGAATCCCCTTAACTGCCTAGTCAAGAAGGGTCTTGGGTCTGCCGAATCTCTGTTACCCGGCCGCCTGGTTCGACATCAGTATACCGGCCGGCCGGCCTGTTAGTGCTAGCCTTGTTAGACCAATTAGTATATTTAGGCCCATCTCTAAACGGACTGACCCACTAGTCAAAATATAATATGGACAAAATACCATCCCAGCCCAATATTTATTTGGACCATAATATTTCACTCCACGTTTTCAATTTCATATTCACGCTTCTTAAAAAGTTTGAAACCCCTCAAATCAAACTAAGCTACAAATTGTGGGATGCAGTGGAAGATTTCTTTTAAACCACGAGATTCATTTTTACCATTTATATTATACAAATTCATACCGTATGAAGAGTTAAGTTTAGCACACTTAATATTTACTACAGTTGAACTATGCCTGAAGCATATTCACAGTTCTTGTTACTGTTGTTAGTATATTTCTCTGTTGATCCCAAACATTGTTATTTGCTAGTCTACTTCTTGCTGTTTGTCTATTTTGCATATTTCTCTTCTGACTTAGATCTTTATCAGTTGATGCCAACTCTTCTACGGCGTATCAACTCAGCAAGGCGATTTCGCCGATGTATAATTCGAATCGGTTAATTATTTATAGAGTGTAAGTTTATGATGTTCTTTTTTGTGTTGTAAATTTTTTATTTCAATTTGCAGTCTGGACTTGTTGAAAGAGTGGAGAAAGATCTCAAGATAACTCATTTTATTTCGAATTAGTTTTCAATTATAATTGTAAATATCGAATTAATGTTACTATTGAACCATTGTTATCAATTTAATTGTATATGTTACTATTTTTTACAATTTTTAACGAATCCGAATCACTTCTATATTGTTATTGATTGATAATTTATTGTGAATTATACTCTTTATGTCTCGACAATTATGTTAATTGCCTATTTTATTTTATAGAATACATTTGTTTTTTATTGACAAACTAATAAAATCGAATTCGAACCAACGAAAGCAAACCCAATACCCGAATTTCGAATGAGCATATTCGTATTCGAACAATTTTACCGAATATCGAATTCTGAGGTCGAATATACTATATGTCATAACGAACCGAATACGAATGCAATATTAATGTTCGGTTCGAATACGAATACCAATTCAAATACAGATAAATAATAATAATATTTGGTAATATCCGTTTGAATTCGATTCGATTCAGTTCGTGCACACCCCTAAATACATCAAGCTATCCACCTCGATGGAGGATCATCGAATTATGACATGAAGAAGAGTGAAAAAACATGATGAACCATAAACTCATTACGGCCAAATTACATGTTATGGGTATGATGGGTTTTTTTCACATGTTTGGGCTAGATAATGTTACAAGAGACTATACAAATTACAAGATTAGAATTTATTTTACAAAGAAAAACCGAAGAAGGTTGCAGCATGTTATGAATTCCAATGGAGATAGGATGCTTCTTGAATCTCCAGGATTTCTTCTAATGACTCTTTGTAATCATTTGGAAAATAGCTTGAATGCAAGTAGTAGTTTGAATGTTAACAGTAGTAACTTGAATGTTAGTAGTGGAGCTGCAAATGGCTCATCTTGTGGACTTGTGGTTTGTATGGATGATTATTACTCTACTATGATTGAACACTTAGAAAAAACAAACAGAACTACAGAAGAGTTATAATATATTTATATACGGTATGTGCTAACTCTTTAAGTTCCCTCTTCTTCTACTTAACTGCTATAACAACATAAGTACTATTTATCTGTTCACATCTTGCCTTGAATGTCCAGTGGCACCCCCGGAGTAGGCTCCAGCACCTTCGCATCAGGCAGTTGAGTCTTAAGAAGTTCCTGACCAAAATAACTTGCATCAATCACTTGAAATACGAAGATATTGAATTGCCCTTTTCTAATAGTCTAAGGAGGGTTAACCCTTGCAGCCTTGCCTGACTAATTGTTTAGACAACGTAAATGATCGGAGTTTTTACTAGTCAGGGAAGAAAAATGAACCCCCCCCCCCCAAAAAATAGAATTTTGACTTATGTTTGAGGAAGTTTGTACACCATCGGTAGTTGGTTATATATACTCCCTCCATCTTGGGTAAATAGGGGAAACAATGCTGCCAAGGCATAATCCGATCTCCCCTCAAACTTCGCATAGGTGGGAGCATCATTAAAGGCATTGGGTCATTTAGACACATATGGAGGACTTACAAAGTTCAGCTTACTTTTAGTAAAAAATAAAAGACTTCGAGCTGGATGTAGAACTCAAATGTATTAACCAAGAAAATTGAGCTCAATCTGGGCCTATAATTTTTTAAATGAGGAAGTTGAGGTCAATTTTACAACTCAGGTGAAAAATAAACTTAACATGAGAATATTTTGGCTACATTGGACTGTACTTTTGTAGCATGCATTATATACTAGAGTATATACGTCAAATATGTGCTCCATCCAGCTATGGAACTAACAAAAGCTCATTACCTTAAATGAGTCCAATGTTCCTTCTTTCTGAATTATGCTAGTCAAAAAGCCTTTGGCGTCGAGATCACCATTCCGCATTGAAACTACAAATCTACAGCATCAGCATAGTTCTTAGTTATTTTTGGCATCAACTTGTCAAAAAAAAAAAAGGAACCACAGAAAAATAATCAAGGATGTTAAATGAAGGATTAAGATCAAGTTAGGTTGTATACTTGGCATTTAAAATCTTGGCAAGCTGAACAGCATCTTCTTGTCCAGAGACCAATGTAAATTTTGGTAACAGCTGCTTTATAACTGGCGTGATTACTATATCGGCTTGTTCTTTCTCCAGAATTTTTTTGTCATAAACACAATGAGGTTCATAGTAGAGAGTCAACTCCCCTTGAGGTGAAGTGACCAGATAGCTATAGTACATGTTTCAATCAGTAAACATTCTTTCTCTTGCATAAAGTTGAACTAAAAAAGACAGAAAATTGACACTTATAAACTACTTTATATTCAAGAAAACATGAACAAGCCACTGTTGTAACGAAACATATACACGAGAGAACAGCAAGAATCTACCCGTTTTCAGGGCGCTGCCAAGGAGGCCCCAGAACAGGCCCTGCAGTGGCTCGTACTTTTACTGGGAGACTATTACTTGCCTCAATATTTGTCTCTTCACCAGGTTCCAAATAGGTAACCTGTAAATAATATAAAGCAAATGAATTTTGTTGAGCAGAAAGTTTGGCATCACTAAAGAGTTACTCAACTATAGAGAAATACAACTTTTAATGCATATTGTTAATCCTATGATAAAAAAGAGAAATAAAAAAAGAAAAGCGAACTTAAAGTCGAATAAAGATCATTTATAACAGTGCAGGACATAGAAAGGCAAAGGGAGAGAGGACACATCACTTGACAATTCAGTCCAAAACTAACAGAATGGGATTTCCGAAAAAACAGATGCAACATAAATATAAGCTAGAAATGCCTAGAATATGGCTCCAGCGACTTTCTCCCACATCTGGTCAGTCATTCTCACATAAGTCAATTACAAAATTTATTTCCATGAGTTGTTCGTGGTAACTGGTTCACTTACAAGGGATCATAAAAATAAAAGCAGATAGATGAATTAAGTACCAACATTGAAAAACAAAAAATGGCTCGTCAACGTGTACAACTAACTGAACATTAAGAGTAGATCAAAGGAAGAATTAAAGGTTGCATTGTATCTATATTTTGATTGTTTTTCTCATAATCGGAGCTTGTCCTCAAATTAATTAGATTCACTAGTTGGTACTTCAAAAATGACCTTCTCTATAGGATATAAGGGGAACCACCTAAAATCTATTGACGTACAAGAACATGAAGATCATGTTCAAAGTTAAAATCAAGTCAGCTTAGTGAGACATTTATCCCTGCTGATAAAAGAAGTGATGAAGCATTTTACATGGTAAGTATAAGGCAGAAAAAGTTGTTGTTCTCTAAAAAATGTTGTTCCGTAAACATTGTTTCACTAATAATCACTTAACTAATATATATACATTTTAATTAACATTTTTTTTTAATATATATACGTTTCACCATAATTTGAACTTGTTTTGTGAAGCTAATAAGATGACATCATTCTTCTTTTAGGAAACACTTAAAATTGTTGGATAGCACAAAATTAATTCTTTCTCTAATACGAAGTACTATAAATAAAAACTAAAAGACAATTTCAATTTCTTGCCTCAAATAACACAAATAGGTCCATCTAATTAACCAAGACTAAATAAACAACCAGTTTTTAATAACCAGTCGTTTAAACATTCTTCATATCCAACTAGCAGCTACATGGAGTCGTGTTTTACGATAATGCTCTTCTTCATGCGGTCTTGCTGTGCAGTTTCTTACCAAAATTTAACACTCATTTGTAGTGGTGCTGCTCAAATTTTATCTTGGTGTCAAATATAAAAAAACCTAAAGAAACTAAAGGGGTAACGTGATGCGACGTATCATCACTTACATTGCTGAAAAGAGGATCCAATAGCGGCTTTGCATTTGGAGTCGCGATGACTCTAAGATTGGGAAACTTCTGAGACAGAGGATTCAAAGTCTTCAAGTGGCAGTGATCATCAAGGCTTTGTGTAATCAGTAAGCAGTCTACATCAGGAAGATCATCAAGCTGTAGTATAATTCACAGTTGATGAAATAATTTCCAATAGTCAATCCTGATACTGTGAAACATCTTGCTTAAAAGATTTCAATCCAACATTAGCTTCAAACGATCAAACATCAAATTACCTGGAAATCCTTCAGAAACTTCTTGGCAGCATCATAAAGCCAAGGAATTCCAAAATCCAAATTACCCACCAAAATTGGATCTACCAGAAGTTTCAATCCACCTACTTCCCACAGCCAACTATTACCCTAATCCAAAATTTCATTTATTAAACACTAAAAAGAATTTATGCACAAAATTCTCAAAAAATTCTAGGGTCAATTTGGAAACAGCCCTTATCTGACACCCCTTATCAAGCGGGAGTCTCCCAAAGCATCGGGGCAGGTTAATGTTGATGAAACACTAAAAAGAAAAATACCCAACATCATAATAAACAAAAAGACTATAACTTTATGTATACTGTAAAGATTCAAGAAATGATACCTCCAAGTAAGTGAGCCTAAACATATCAGTTCCACTACTTGATTCCACTTCCTTTGTTTCAGAAACCAATGCTGAAATAGCCCTACATGGCCTGAAAAACACACAACATAATACACACATAATCAATCATTAAACCATTGATGGATCAAAATGAATGTAAAAGCTTATATTTTTTTCATAGCTAATATTACAAGAATTTCCAACCCCTACAATAAGATTGAAACCTTGACCTCAACGAGTTTTAACGTTAGACCATTCAATTATATGAAGCTTATATTGTTTATATGAACATAACAATAACAATAAAGTACTAGAACTTTTTATATGAACATAACAATAAAGAAAGAAGCAAACCTTTGTTTCAAAAAGTTTAAGGTGTTAGAATTGCCATAAAGTGGTACTTTTTTTATTTCATTAACATGGGTCAATTTGACTGGAATGTAAGAATTTGTTGTGCTTGGTTTACAAGTGAAGCATTGAATAGTAAAGCATTGAGTGGCCATGTGTAATCAAGAATGATAAGATTGAATAAAGAGGTTAATTGTATGGTTTAAACATGGATTTATTGGGATTATAATGTTTAAGTTGATGAATGAGAAAAATAAATTAATGAAGATGGTTTGACAAAATTGTGAAGTTCTAATGTGAACTACGTCGTACTTGGAGTGGAATGTTCTTTCTAGTTTATCATCGTTTCCTAGCCACTCATAATGTCTGTTGCAACTGCTTTTGGCGGTAGGGTGATTTCCATAATTAATTGTCAATTTCATCTTAAAAAATTAAATCAAATTATATTTTAGTTTTTTATAGTTCAAATGAAATGTTTGAGATTCAGCCTCCCCGAAATAATTATAAAGGCACTTAGCTAATTGACACATACACGACTACGAAATTATCGTTGATAAATCGACCAAATCGCAATCATCACATCAAATAATTTTAACTAAATCATAATTTTTGAATTATTGGAGACCAAAATGCAATTTAATCATATTATATGACCAAATCGATAATTAACTCAAAGGCATTTGGTGCTTATTACTTTTTAATTAATATTTGTCTGAGATAAAAAATACCCTCCATCCTAAAATGCTTAGAGCTTTTACAAAAATGATTCCACTTTGACCAAATATGTAGTGAATGCCACTATGAAAATGAAAATCAGAAGACAAAACTAAATTTACAATCAGAAATAAGAGAAAGCTCAAACATCCCTAACATTTTCGATTTTATAAGTGCATTTTATATTGCACGGAGTACGACATAATGAGAGCTTAGAGGACTCCTAAATGAAAGATGGACATTTATGATGGACAATCTGTTATGTTCTCAATGTTCTAAACTTAAATTCGACAATTTAACCTTTAACGCTAAAGATTATGAGAAAAATAATAAATGTAAATCACATAAAATAGACCTTTTACGATCAAACGAGATTTATCAATGGAATTGAATCGTCACAATGCCCAAAATAGAAAGATTCTGAGATTGTCCACACCGATAAATTGTCAAACCACTTTCAGACGCTTACTAGAACGCATTAAAATATAAACTAAGAACAAAAGCATTGGCAAAACCTTGCTTCTTCCTTTGGGATTTTCATTACATGGGGGTGGGGTAAGAGAGTTTGATTTATTAAAAAATAAAAACATGAGCAAAAGCACGAGTCAGAATTTGTTCGATCATACCACTTACTTGGTAATAAATTACTTAGCTTTAAGCGAACTAAATCCTACTAAAACTCCAACTCTCTTCATCACCAAAGACGATTCTTACTCGGTCCTAACTGAAGTCGAAGTTCGAAAGCATTATGGTTCGATTTTCCATTCCGAACGCTTCCTTCAATTTACACTCCTTTATAATTTTAAGTTTATAATACATTTTATTAAGTAATGGTTTATCAGACAAGATTTCAGACGACCGACAAGAGTAATGACAATATTATTAACCGAATATTATATTTAATATATAGACACGTATCTCTAAGAAGTCTATCAGAATCGCTTAATGCTAATACGCTTTATATCCAAATACTAATTGTCTAAACAATCAAATATATATTAAACTTTATATATATATTTGTATCATAACTTAACGATGAACCTATTGTACAATCTAAATTGCTCAACGAAGATTTCTATGGTGATTCCACCTCATATTTCCAACACTCCCACTGTCTTGACCATTTGGCGATATTAAGATCAATCTATCCTTCTATACTCGATTTTTCAACGGTCAAGCTACTTATTTATTACTTGTGGGTATTTCAACTCCTTCACTCGAATTATTTCTATCTTGAGACCTCAATTTCTCCTTTACATATATTCATATTTTCACTTGTCTCGTAGATTTTATGTGTATTTTTATTGTTCTAAATAATTGTATACTAGTATTGAATTGAGATATAGATTGGGCTAACTGATATGGGACCTCCAAATTGAGGGAGAATAAAACTTATTGGGTACACAACTAAATATTTTCTAAAATTATCATAAAAACCTCCCAAGTCTCTCTAGTCTCTAGAATTTTTTACTAATAACCATCTTTTAATAACCATTTTTAGCATTTTCTCCCTTCAATATTTTTTTCAATAATCTAAAGTTTCATATCTGGTTAATTTAACAATTTTTTATATAATTTGGTGTAGTTTTCTTTATTTCATTCGATTATTAATATACATTCTTTCGATATCTTTCCAATCAATAAGCATTTTTACATATAAAATTTATTCATCAAGATTATTATATACTCCAAAGCATTTAAGACAGAGACGTTGACATCAAGGCTTGGCGTGAGGGCACGCTTGTATTGTTTGAAGAAATATTTCTAGATGACCTATTTGCCTAATTGATTTAAAAGTATTCCCTTATTTTAATTGTATCCGTAGTAATTTTACGCCTTTATGAATTTAATATTAACTGCTTTCAATTAAATAAAAAAAGGACCTTCTAAAATTGCAAGCATGATGCTATAAGCACATTCCAACAGTAAAATTTTTGTAAAAGTAAACACTATTTTAACCCCCTTATTTGTAAGTATAATGTTAAGGAAATTTCATTTAGACAAAATACTATTTTATTATATTTAATACTATTTGGGTGTGCTTATGGTCCTCCTCAATTGCAATTTGCAAGCCTAAAAAACCAATTATCCAAAAGTAAGACCATCCACTATGGGAGTTTTGTTGGTGTTCCAAATTTACAAGTGTTGCAAATGCAGCACACCTTAATATATTAAAAATTGTGAAAATTAGATATATAAAACTTACAATAGTGAGTGCTCTAATCAACTTGTATAAAAGCTCACAAACATATTTGAAGTCAATTTTACCCTTTTTCTATCTTCTATCTGCGCCGCCACCTCATCTTCAGTGCCCGACATATTTAAGGTTTTCTCACTACGTTGTTATAACCTTTCTTGTTTTATTTTATTTATTTCAATCCATTAATTTATTTTCTTTAATTTTTTATAAATATTTTTAGCTCAATTTTTATTATTATATATGTTGTATTCCCTAATCCCTATGTCCAATGAAGATTGTGAATTTTGATGTTTGTTTTTTAAAGTTTGAACTTAATAATTTTATATATGTTGTATAATATTGGGTGACAATATATCAAATGTATTTTACTATTGATATAATAATTTTGATTAAAATTAAAGTTATATGTGTCAATATGTCAAATTTCGTTAATTTTTACCATTAAAAATCAAAATAGACAATTTTCATTAGCTGTAGGGAGTATACTATTTAGTGAAGTATATTTAAAATACTAATATTTTAATGGAATTTCTATTAATTTGATCATTTTGATTCGAATCGAAGTTATTTGTGTTAATTAAAGCTAGCATGTTTGTTAATTAAATTGGACAATTTTTTTTGGGATATTGGGAGTATTTTTCAGCAACTGACTCTAATCCATTTTTTTATTTTTTTGTAGATTATTTAAGAACTGTGTAATTGATTTGTGGATACTAGTTGAAAACGATGGCTTCCAAATTTTGGGGACAGGCTTGTTTTTCGAACCCTATCTTCTGATAAAAATCTATTCTTTATGTTATTTTAGTTTAATTTATGTAATCAGGTAACTGAATTGTTTATGTTGATTCGAATTTTGTTCTTTAACGAAAGATTGTATTTGAATTATTATTGATGCATAGGGAAGATTTTTTATAGTTTTGGAGCAGTTAAATCATATTTTTAAATGCAATTTGGATATTGTTTACATTAACCTTTGCTGTGAGTCCTATTGTAATGTTATTTCTTTGATGAGGGTTGGAAACCCGATGAGTCGAGGCAACTTGTGATTGCATCGCCTGTGAACTTTGATAGCCTTTGAAGAGTGTATCGTTAGGAGTTTCTTGTTCTTGTAACAGTCTAATTGTTATATGATCATTTGCTTTTGCCGATCCCCTCTTTTTCTAATAACAATGCTTACTTAATTGAGTTATTATTTGCAACTAAAATTTAGTATGATATGTCACGATCCCCTCTTTTTCTAATAACAATGATTACTTAATTGAGTTATTATTTGCAACTAAAATTTAGTACGATTTTGACATACATAGTACTTGGCTGAACTTTTAGTTGGTATTTGCATGCATAGTTTATAGACTTTTGCAACTAGGAATGCAGTTATGGTTCTCTTGTTGGTTAAGATATGGAGCCTGAAATATATCGCTGTTTTGGTTTCTAGACATGAACCTTTATTTTAGCGGACTCATGAATGTTACTCTTATATGCCTTGCATTGTTCCTGTTTAATTTGATTTCCAGGGAGACTCCGAATCTGAGGAGGAGAGTGATTATGAGCAGGAAGAAGATGAAGTGGTTCCAGAGACCACAGATCAGGGTAGAAACAAGTATCTTGACAGTGATAGTGATGATGATGACTTGGAGGAGAAGCGCATTGTCCGACCAACGAAAGACAGACGTTTTGATGAAATGGCTGCAACTGTTGAGCAGATGAAGAATGCGATGAAGATTAATGATTGGGTCAGTCTGCAAGAGAGCTTTTGAGAAGACTGGTCACAATTTGGAAAGTATTTTAATTATGGAATCAGTTAAAGTTCCAAATCTGTATATCAAGGCACTTGTGATGTTGGAAGATTTCTTGAATCAGGCTCTAGCTAATAAAGAGGTTAAGAAAAAGATGAGCAGCAGTAATGCTAAGGCCTTGAATTCAATGAAACAGAGGCTTAAGAAGAACAATAAACAATATGAGGAAATGATTAACAAGTGCAGGGAGACTCCTGAGAGCGAGGAGGAGGCAGATGAGGATGAAGAGTCGGTGGAGGAGGAAGAAGAGGAAGATGAGTTTGAAGATGACCCATCAAAGATCATATCTCAGTCTGGCGAGGAAGATGACGATGAAGATGAAGCTGGGGGTGAGAAGGATGGAGCTGACTGGAAACTGGTGATGAGCAAAGAAGACAAGCTAATGAATAGGCAGTTCAAGGATCCAAGTCAGATCACATGGGACACTGTCAATAAAAAGTTCAAGGAAATAGTTGCTGGAAGGGGACGGAAAGGAACAGGCAAAATGGAATTGGTTGAGCAACTCACCTTTTTGACCCGAGTAGCTAAAACTCCAGCTCAGAAGCTTGAGATTCTTTTCAGTGTTGTCTCTGCACAGTTTGATGTCAGTCCAAGCCTCAGAAACATGCCAACAAATGTTTGGAAAAAGTGTGTGTTGAATATTCTGTCCATCCTAGATATCTTGATGCAGTACTCAAACATTGTGGTGGAAGACATGGTAGAACCTGATGAGAATGAAACTCAGAAAGAAGCTGATTACCAGGGCACCATAAGAATTTGGGGTAATCTTGTGGCCTTTCTGGAAAGGATTGACGTGGAGTTCTTCAAGAGTCTGCAGGTCATTGATCCTCACACCCGTGAATATGTCGAGAGGCTTAGAGATGAACCTATGTTGTCAGTTCTGGCCCAAAATATCCAGGATTATTTAGTAATTGCTGGAGATAACAAGAGTGCTGCAAAAGTGGCTCTTAAGCGGGTTGAACTCATTTATTACAAGCCGCAGGAGGTGTATGCTGCTATGAAGAAATTGGCTGAACAAACAGGAGATGTGGAGTTGGAGGGTGAATCTGTTGATGTGAGCAAGACTCCTTCGTATGTTGTAACACCTGAACTCGTGCCTAGGAAGCCTACTTTCCCTGAGAATAGTAGGACCTTGATGGATGTCCTTGTATCTCACATATACATGTATGGTGATGAACGGACCAAGGCTCGTGCTATGCTTTGTGATATCTACCACCATGCATTATTGGATGAGTTTTCAGTCTCCCGAGACTTGCTGCTTATGAGTCTCTTACAGGATAATATCCAGCACATGGACATATCAACTCAGATTTTGTTTAACAGGGCTATGGCCCAGCTTGGTCTTTGTGCATTTAGGGTGGGGCTTATTGCTGAAGGACATGGTTGCCTATCTGACCTGTATTCTGCTGGAAGAGTGAAGGAATTACTTGCTCAAGGTGTTTCCCAAAGTCGTTATCATGAGAAGACACCAGAACAGGTAACGTTTGAAACTTATCATCATTACACAGGTTGCCATTTTGATTCATTTGCATCTTCTTCTTCTTATATGAGATTTGGCTATTTATGTTTTCTGTCCTTGGTCAATATGAATAGTTTATGAGTGCATTAAAGTGGAAAGCAAATGAAAAGCTACAATTATTAACATTCAAATAAACTGTGGGTTTAGGGAAATTAGAGGATAATTGCTTGCATGGATCTCTTCTATCAGTATTGACCGTTTGTCTGATCAAGTGCATATATAGATAGTTACTTTGTAAGCTTAAGCAGGTTGTAAAGAATCTAGATTTGACTTTATCAGCTACAAGCACTTGGGAGATTGTGCAGAACTGATGTCTTGTACTCCCTCCATCCCTAAGAGATTGTCAATTTGATCTTCATGGTCAAAGATTAGCAAATTTTACGGTCTTGATTGACACCCAAAACTTTGATATTGAATTAAAATTATCAAGTTAATAGTAAAGTATGTTGGAAATACTACATTTTGATATATTTTTCACCAAAAAGATATATGACACATTAACAATTATTTGAGTTCGAAATTTGAAAAGTAAATTAATCAAAATTCAAAATGTAACGATCAGTTAAGGATGGAGGGAGTATATTTTGTGATTCTCATGTTTTTCTGTTCAGATAAAATTTGTGAGCTACACATTTGCTATTTTATCATATATCTTTGGCTAGGTAGTACTGATAAACCCCCCTTGATTGAACATAACCAGGAACAACAGGAAAGAAGGCGTCAGATGCCATACCACATGCATATCAATCTTGAACTTCTCGAGGCAGTTCAACTTATATGTGCAATGTTGCTAGAAGTTCCAAACATGGCATCAAATAGCCATGACGCTAAGCGCAAAGTGATCAGCAGGAACTTTAGAAGATTGCTTGAGGTTAGTGAAAGGCAAACCTTCACTGGGCCCCCGGAAAATGTGAGGGACCATATTATGGCAGCTATGAGGGCTTTGAGGCAGGGAGATTTCCAGAAGGCTTTTGATGTAATTAAGAGTCTGGATATGTGGAGGCTAGTAAAGAACAAAGACAGTGTTCTTGAAATGCTAATGGCCAAGATCAAGGAAGAAGCTTTGAGGACCTACCTTTTCACGTATGCTTCCTCTTACAGTTCCCTTAGCTTGGATCAGCTTGCCAAGATGTTTGACCTTTCAGATACACAGACTCACTGCACCGTTAGCAAGATGATGGTTAATGAAGAGCTCCATGCCAGTTTGGACCAACCCACTCGTTGCATTGTCTTTCATGATGTTGGCCAAACAAGACTTCAGAATTTGGCATTTCAGTTTGCCGAGAAGCTCACAGTTCTTGCCGAAAGCAATGAGAGAGCTGCTGAGGCTCGGATTGGTGGGGGTGGACTGGAAGGCCTTCCTAGGCGAAGGGATGGTCAGGATTATGCTGCTTCTGGTGGCGTTAAGTGGCAAGACTTTTCTTTCAACCAGGGGAGGGCAGGTAGTAGTGGTGGTCGGACATCATATAGCTCTGGTATTGGTAGAATGTCTGGGCAAGGATCGAGGGACCGTAGAGGTACAGGATCGTATGGCTACCAGAGCTCCGGGCAGGGAAGAACTAGTTCGGCAGCCCGGGGAAGCCAGAATGAACCGTTCACCAGGATGGTCAATCTCAACAGGGGAGTTCGTGCCTAAGTGATAAAAGTGGGACTTCTTTACCACATTATATGCCATTACTATTGTATCTCCACATGGGTTTTCTTTTTAAAGATTTTGATATTTGGAAGAGCTGTTACTCTGTCCTCATAACTCATAAATAGTTTTCTACCTGGATATTTTTGCAGTATGATCAACATTTTCTTAAGGGTTTATGGCTTTGAACACCATATTCATTCAAAATTCCCAGATTATGACGATTTAGCTACCATGTTATATCTCTCAAGTAACTTGTCTGAATGCAGTTAAGTGTCATATCTCTCAAGTTCATATCAAACAAATCAAAATTCTAATGGTGGGGGTAAATTGAAATATACACTACTAGATTCAAAAGTTCACTAAAACAAATAGTACTGAAACAACAATCATCCTAATGAAGAAATAACAATTAGCCTAATTCATAAAGCAAGAAAAAGCAATACCAATTATCCTAACATTAAACCAAGGAAAATAAATCTAGTGACTATACCAATAACGTTTGATATCAAAATATAGATGCAGAATTCCCCGGTCGAAAGTAGATTTGAAGCCTTTGAGTTCCCATTCCTTACTGACAATACGAAAGGCGACCTCTTTGTAAGGAGGACCAGCCTGAAACCTTATGATACAAATATCAGTATTATCCCGATAGTGTTCAACGAAGAACTGGAGTTTTCGTTTGTCAACAATATCGGGATAAAAGATGTTGAACTTGTATCCCTTTACGACTAATGGAGGGACAGTTGGAACTTTGTCACATTTGGTGTATGAATTCGATTCATAGCCATAACTCATGCGGTTGAAATATTGTGGCTTTCTTGGAGGGTATTCGTGGCTCCATTCGTACACCATCGTTGAATCAATGTCAACTTCTTTGTCAAAAACAACATCATGGATGCCTGATTTACCGGCTGCTTCCATTGCTATTGTAGCTCTTTGGACGTTGTGACGATCCACATCAATAGGAAAGCGAAGGCCAAAAGGTGCTGGTAATCCATGTATAAAGGCGAAATATGCAGCATCCATATTCGCAGGATCCATAATCGCAGCAAATATACTCCCATAATACAATGGTTGCTTCTTTGCAATGGGAGGCATAATCTCCTCCAATACTAATCTTCTTCCGAGTATTTGGCAGCCATGAATATCCTTGAGGAAATTTTTTGCCTTGAAGAATTGAATAAGTTGACAAAGAAGACTATTCTTCCTCGCCCGAACTCTTAGGGAAAAGAGAGCACTCTCCGACTCAATTTCCCACTGAAGACGTTCCAATCCACTATAGTCTGTATTCCGTAACTTGTTCTTCATCTGAGCATATTCTTCGATTTCAGATTCTTGAATTTTCAATTCGGCCAGTTCCCCTTGGCAAACAACCAGAAGAGCCTCCCAACATTGGCGCGTAATCCCTGTGGTTGCCTCGGATCTTGAAACATAATCGAGGTGGAACTTAATATCATCGCGGAGTTGTTCCAATTCCATAGAAGTCAATCCCTGGAAAACCAAATAAGGTTGTTGTTGAGTCGAACAATAATCCAAGTCCTGGAAATCATCTGTTGTCCGGAACAACATGTTGAGAATATCAATGGGTTTCGGACAACCTTGGATCAACCTAGTCTTAGATGCCATGATGGTGTTATGAAAATGAAGAGATTCATCCGGGTGGATCACCCTCGATACAATTGCACGCGAGGCTGCCTCGTCATCTTCACGTGCCTTCCGAAGAGCCTCTTGTTTCCTTCTTGAATCATCATCAATCGCTATCTCTTTTAAAAACTCCATGTAAACAATTTCGTCCATCTCAACAATTTCCTGCAATGGTTGAATCATGTTAGCAATATATATAGGGAGTATATAATAAATAATATGTACGGAGTAATACCTAAAAATTATTTAAGGGTGAAAGGGAAACCATAAGGGATGTAATATTGAAGGGAGTATAATGTAATTCTCTTTCACAACAACGAAACTGTAATTATTATTAATTAAACTTTAATCAAACAGCCATGATAAATTAAATTATATGGTATTTTATCAATGGAATTAGGGTTCCATAATATTAAAATTTAAAGAGAAAGAGAGGCGGATTATAACCGATTAAGTGGTTCCGATAGTATTTTTCTGTTTGAATGTTAATCAGAGTATTAATAGGACCCGTGTTCAATATTAATTGAAAACTAAGCAGATGCTATGATACATTACAAGAAATTATTTTATTATTTTAATAAAATTATAAATTTAAAAAATAAATCTTAGAAAAAAAACCTAAAATAAATAAGCATTTAAAAGTTACCATGGTAAAATAATAGATAAGACTACGAATAACTTTTTATTTTCTCTTAGCTGACACTACTTTTAATATTACATGTTAGATAATATTTATAAGTAGTAGCTTATGCAGACTTATTCATAGGCCATACATCTCAAGAAGTTACTATGAAAAATTAAAATTAAAAAAATTATCAAGAGGGTAAAATAGAAATACATTAATTTTGGCTTACTAGAACCGCCTAATCCACCTCATACATTATATATTTATATTAGTATTATAATCAATTTTATCGGAATCGGTGGTTACGAATAATTATCTATTTGTATGGATGCCTATCATCGCCTAATTATTGGTGTTGTTATTTATCAATATTACCTTTTATAAACCCTATAAATATATCTCATATGTATTATGTTGACAACAAATTTAATAAGTTTATTTTCTCTTTCCTCTTATTCTCTACCTTTTACTTGTTTGGGCTTTATTCATAACAACACGCTTATCACCATCTATCAGATGCTCCAATTGAGTTGAATTATACAACATAATTATTCAATCAGGCACGCTCTACTCTAATTAGTTTGGTGAATTTATAAATTTATTTGTCGAGTACATGTTTTTGTTAATGATTTACGTGTTTGCTTTTATGGTCATGTCATCTGCAAAATATTAAAGTCATAGATATAAGTTCTAACTTCATTATCTTTTATAATTGAACCCTTTATTTATACTAACTATATAATACACTCCATAGTAATCCGATTGATATACCTCATAGTAATCCAATTTATCAACCAAATAATTTTTAATTCAATCATCGTTTCTTCTTAGTTGGTGTATAATAAGATACGGGAATTATGTAGACTATATAAATTGTGGATTTGGCTTTGTGAATATGACTTTACTCTTTAAATATAGTTTTGATAAGGGTCAACATGATAGTTATTGAATAATTAACTTTTCGTATTTGTCCTTAGTAGGCAATTGAGAGTTTAAGTGATATCAAAAGTTGAGACCTTAAATTACGATAATCGATGATAAGATTTTTTTTTAATTATTTATCTTCGATGATTTATCCTTTTATAAAATAAATTATTTTAGCTTGTTCTGAAACAATAATTGATTAATAAATATGATAATATATCGTCGGGAATATAACTTGGGGACTAACCATTATCCCAATTTTCAAGTCCATCGTTGAACTATTTATCTACCATCGGGATTCATTGAATCACTATCGGTTGATCCGACTACTTTCTAGTCTACATTTATGTACCGCATGATCACGAAATCATTGTCATTGACCCGATTGCCTTTTAATCTATATTTATTTAAAGTCGAGATTCATTAAATCACCATCGGTTGACATGACTACTATCTAGTATAGATTTATTTACCGTCGGGATTCATTGAATCGCCATCGTTAGACCTGACACATTTCTAGTATATATTTATTTACCATCATCAATCACCATCGATAGACTTTATCACATTTCTAGAGAGTATTATCAATACCGGGATTCATTGAATCACCATCGGTAGACTTGATAACTTTATAGTCCATATTTATTTATCGTCGGATTCATCAATCACCATTTGTGCATTCACATTTTCTAGTTCATTGATTCATTAAGTGTCTTCACCGTCTAAAGTCACGCTAAGTCATTGGGAAGATATCCTGAATCGCCTAATAGTTTATCTATATTCTACCATCGAATTGTAATTGATCGTTTATGTAAAATGTGTAAACATATTCAATTTCATAGAAATAACTATTTGCCATTGGTACTAGATGCGAGATACATTAGTATTTTTAATATTTACAATTAGTTCACAAGACTCAGGAATATTAATGGAAGATCTAAATTTACAATGAACAAGTGTTCCACATACGGATGCCTCCTTGAATCATTCTTCCGATTCCTCGCTCTACATACTCACTTCCACCAACCGGGTCGGGGTGGAAGAACCGCGGATACCCTTTGATCTTGTTATCGACTATATTTTTCATCATCGGATTTCTACAAAGCAAATTTAAGGAAGGCTTAGATGCCCTCATCATCTCTCTTCGCTTGCACCGCCGAAAACCATATAGTGTTTCAATATGTCTTGAACTTTTAAGGGACTAAAAGAAGTTACAAATCCATGTTAAAGGGTCTTAAGAGGTCGGATGAGAAGACATATTTCAAAGAGAATGTCATGTGATGTAGAACCTTATTATAATCACAACTAGTCTCAACACCGTTATGTATCCACAAGAAATAAAATTTTGATATTACTAGTCCGTAAGACTGGCCTGTAAGATCAAGGGTTTAATTGACATCCACAAAAATTATGGCTTCAATATTCGAAGAATTTCATCGATTGCCTTATTGCTTGATAATACGTAAGCCGTATGAATTCACTTCTTCTTCTATAATCAAGACTCATAAAATTTGAAGAATCCAAATTCAATTTCAAGGATTGAATTTTATTGACTGATTACTACCTATAATTTTTACAATTCAAGACTTTATGAATAAATTGAACAGTATATAGCATCCTAGATAGTGAAAATTATCAAAAGAGATAAGGTTTATATTTTTCATATTATTCTAAAAAGATAAGAAAAATTTCTTACATGATAACAAGAGAAGCAAATGTTATCACAATATAACTAAGCAGTTAATGAAAGGTCTCTAAGAGTTAACGTATTTGGTCCTATGAACATAAGTTTATATTAAAGATGCATGTATTCCTTACGTGTCAAACAAACCTAATGAGTTTCAAAGACATAAAGCACGTCATACCACAACAGACAACAAACGAAGGAAGAATTAAATACTTTCTTGCTGTGAGTACATCATATGGCAAACATTTTTTTGGATCCTAATATGGTAAATGTTTGTATCTACACGCCTCGGGAAATGTGACGCCGAGGTTGGAGTCAAGTATCAACTCAGAGTATCTCGAGTCACCATACGATGGTCGACAAAATCACCCGCTTTGATAACCAATTAAACTCCGATATTGAGCAAAGTGAAATAGTTTCGAAATTTAAAATGTTTTAATACGTAGTTTAACCATCTGTGGCATCGCCTAATCCAAAATCAAAGTGTAAAACCTCCATCACATACCAACCAAATACTCCACAAAATATTTACAAATTTTTCAACATCCAAACAAAAATATGAAAAATCAATACATCAAAATAATGTAAAAGATGACCGCCGGTGATCCTGTAACACCGATCTTCACCTAGGTAAAGCCAATCTTATTACCTCACTAACCTTGCCGCTTCTCAAATGGCACCGCCAACTGAGCGGAAAAATGACAAAATTAAATGAAAACCTAATCACCCGAATGGTAACTTATCCACATCCGAATCCAGACAATAATAAAGATATGTATTTAAATAAAAAGATATATATTTAAAATAAAGAAGGAATCAATTATCCATAGAATCCAACAAACGATAACAAAATGATCATCATCAATACATACATTTTTGTGAGGACTCAACTTTACGTTAACCCACTACTTATACCCAGAGATCTCATATCACATAATCAAACAAAGAAACAAAGATAGATTTCAACACAACGCTTATACCACAACCACAATATATAATAACTTCCGAAATCAAACCATAACAATATCACATATATTCCATCATTTTCCCCGCAGTTCAAATTCCCCTTCCGAACACCCACCACATCATATCCTTTTCCCGCAGCCCCCTCTCAAACAAATCTCAACATCATCATATCTCTTCCTGTGCCTACCCTTCGAACACCCCACATCATCCTAAACATACTCAACTCCAAACATTTTCCAATTCAACATACACATCAAACATACAACATCACACCAACATACACAACTCAAACAAGTATCAATTAATTAACCACAACAAATCTAAGATAGAACAACCAGCAACAATCACAATAATTATCAAGATAAGACCATAAATATTCAATACAAATACCTCTATATGTAACCTACTACTATAACGCATCTAACACAACCACCATACAACCAATATTAGCTAAATTTCACAACTATACTCACGCATAAGTTCATAAATACGATACATAAATACAATCAATTTACTATATACTTCACTCAAACATAAACAAGGTAGTAAACAAAGATAAATCCCCACCTTTCACAACCATCAGCTAAATAATCGATCCGTTTTCCTGCCCGAAGTCTAAATTGCACACCGAAAATACAATTACTTCAAATTTATATATAATTTATCTTTACCAACTTTTGTCAATTCCATTAGTCCCTTTAGGTGAAATATTATCGCTAAACTTCAAAACCTAGCAAACTAAACGATAAAGTTCCAACTAAATCTTAAATCTTAAACTTCCGTCTTCACACTAACCCAAATACTAACACCTTAAAACAATCTAAACAATCCGAATTATTAGCTTTCTCCAACTAATTGTAATTCCATTACTAACAACCCCTAATCCCAAACCCAACTACTACTCAAAACTAATAAAACTAATTTCACCATAAACTCATCCAACAAATTTTTAAACCACACTCTAATTCCTAAACAACTATAATAACGCCCAAAAACATAATTATATCATTTTAACACGTTTCTGAATGTTTCAAACCCGAAGTCAACCCAAAAGTCAACCCAACTTTTCCAACACTTTTCTACCCTAAATCGATTATTATAATCTCCTATACTATAATTTCGACCTAGACAATAATTACATACGATAATAACCCCAAAAGTCCGAAGTCAAACTAAAATTCCAAAAGTCAACGGCCCTAAAATGTCCGAAATTTCACATCCGCACGCCAGAATTTCAACTCTACTAATTGGGCCCAAGAATCAATTTAAACAATAAAATCTAAAACCCAAAAGTCAACAAAAGTCAACATGGTCGAAACTCAAGCAAATAGCCAAACGCTTCGCCTTTTTTACCTTGAATCGCATATTTATTTGTGGGAAACTCTACAAGAAATTGGGGTCCAAAGCTCGAGATGGAAAAGTAAATCCTGAGAAAGAAAAATCAAGGGCTGGGAAGACCAATTCTACCGGCTGGGGAAGTGACGGGTCTCGTTTGTTTTTTCCTCAAGCCAATCAGTTTCTATTTGATAGTCAAGGGTTCACCATTTTAAGCGATAACTCATTCGCTTTAATTCAATCGATACTTTCTGCTTAATTTATCCCACAACTAACCCCAAATATTCACATTTATCGTACATAAAATATAAAAGCTGTGTTTCCAAACTTTACGTTAACCACTTAATAATCTCTACATTTTAGTTTATTAATTTAAACGAGTCGTTAATGGGCTTTATATTCTAATCTAATCAAAAATTTCGTCTCTAAATTTCAACTCAAATGCTACTAAAGGTAAAATCAAACAACCATAATCACTTAACCTCGCATTTGTAAGTCATGGGTAACGGTTTCTCATATCCTCCTCAAGGCCCCACGTGGCCTCTACTCGATTTATCTCCCCACAAACTTTTTACCACTCTACTTGTTCTCAACACCTTCTCTTTCTCGACATTCAAGATCTCACCGGTCCTTCCTCAGGTCAAGTCTACACCTAAGTCATCCGGTCAAACTTAAGTACATACCTATCCGGGGCATCGCATTTCAAGCAAGAAACATGGAAAACATCAGCGAATCATCTCCAATTTCTAGGTGCGCCAAACGTAGGCCATCAGGCCTCCACTTTGCAAAATTTCAAACGCCCAATGTACCGTGGACTCCAACTTCCTCTTTCTCTCCGAACCTCATTACACCCTTCCACGGGGATATCTTAAAATACCCGGTCACCCACCTCAACGACAAATCTACTCGGCATCGATCGGACGCATTTTTGTCTATCCCGTGGCCGTCCCTCAAATGTCGTTTGTATCACCTTACTCTCTATCGAACTTTCCACCAACTCGCACTCCATAAATCTTCCTTCCTACCTCATTCCAACATATCGGAGTCCTACACCTCAGCCATACAAAGCTTCAACGGCGCCATCCCAATGCTAGTTTTAAACTATTGCTATAAAGAACTCCATTTTCGGAAACTCCTCATCCCAACTACTAGAGAAACCCACACACAAGCCTGTAGCATGTCCTCCAACGCTTGAATCGCCTTCTCGGATAATCCGTCCGTTTGAGGACGAAACCAGACTCAAATCACCTTCATCCCTAACGCCTCCGAGCCTTCCCAAAACCTCGGCAGAACCTCGCATCCCTATCCGACACACAATACTCTCTCCGCACCCCCACGAGTCTCACCACTGGTCCATACATCTTTTGCCAACTTCCGGCCCATCTATTGATTTAATCAAGAGAAATGAAATGGGCCTTAGATAGTCTATCCAATAATTACCCAAATCCCATAATTCTTTCCGAGTTTCGGAAGCCCAAACACAAAGTCCATGGTGATCTTCCCACGCCCATTCAGTGTATCGGTAGCGGTCAGTAGCAACCCCTGGATGGTTTATGGTCAATCTGACCTGACAAATTAAGGCACTTCGCTACAAAATCAAGCACTTTTCTTCATTCCTCCACCAATAGTTCTCCTAAATTTCGTACATTGCATTCTGATGCATATTATATGAAGCATTGTGAGTCTCATCCAAGATCTCCCTTTTTAGGTCGGCAAAGTGGGGCACAACCACTCGCTCTCCTAAACGCAGAATACCATCATCGCCCACTGTAAACTTCAGTTTACCTCCCTCTTTTGCTTCCTCGATCAGGCCTCGTACTTTCTCATCTTTCTTTGCATTTCTCTATTTTATCTAGCAACATGTCTCACCTTCATAGGTCAATAAAGATCTATCACCCAACCTCAAGGTTTACTCCTAAATTGCTTTCAACTCACTATTTGGCTCCTTCACCTCCTTTTCGGCTTTAAAGCATCCGCTACTACATTGCTTTCCCCTAGTGATACTCAATCGCCGATCGTAGTCGCCTGAAACTCCGTCCAATCTTCTCATTGCCTCAAATTCATCTCCTCCAAGTGCTATATACTTCAAACTCGTGGATTTGTAAATATCGCATTTAACCCCATACAAGTAAATTGCCTCCAAATTTTCAAGTTTAAAACAATCATGCTAATCTCCAAATCATGGGCAGGATAATTTTCCTCATGATTCTTCAATTGTCGAGAAAGATGCGATTACCTTTCCCATTTTGCATTAATACCCAACCTAACCCCGACACGCTAAGCATCACAGACATCACATACCTCGTTTCCCTCGACGGGTAGCTATTAAGACCGCCAGAATAATTCCTTCAAATTATTGAAACAAATATCACACTCTCGCCCAAAATAAATGGTACGCCTTTCCTGTCAACTTGGTCATCGTGAGCAAATGATTAACGAAAGTCTCATGAATCTTCCAGAATACCCAAGCATCCCAATAAACTTCTCACCTCACCACAATTTCAAGGCCTCTCCCACCCATCACCGGGGCTTCCACCTTTGTGGGTCTAATCGACACCTCGCCCGAGATAATACGGTATCTAAGAATTGTACCTTTCCCAACCAAAATTCACACTTTGAAAACTTCCAAACTTGCTCGGGCCTCGCGAAGATCCTCGAATACTTTCCCCTAAACGCCGCCATGTTCCAACCACCGAATAGATTAAGATGTCATCACGAATATAACCATCAACTTATCCAACTCCCGGAAACACCTGCTCATCGTGTCCATGAAAGTTGCCGGGTACTCTTTTTTTGTCAAAGTTCAAACGGCATCACCAAGAACTCATAGGTGTCTGTATTCTGTTCTCGAAAGGCTGATTTTGATATATCATCTTCTTAATCCTCAATCGCTACATACATTAAAAATCTAGTTATAGTAATCTTAAGTACATTTTCTTAATTAAGTGTGTTTTATTATGTGACGATTTTCCCACGTGATAGAATAATTTAATTATCTTCTGTTAAGTACATTTTCTTAATTAAGTGTGCTTAATTTGTGTGACGTATTCTGGGGACGGTTTAATAGGTCAAATTTACCCGGTTACCTAATACGGGTGACGTTTCTAAATTGCCGCTAATAACCATCATACTTTGTTTGTGTATGATATTTCAAGTTTCATTTTGTGCGACGCCTATATAAGTCAGATTTTGGTTTCACGATAGAAACGTAGAGCAAAAGACCTAATACGACATTTCTGACGCTTTTAAGGCCGCATTAGCCAAAATCAGAGTAGTGTCCTATCTTGCCGGGTTATGTGTTTGTATTTCCTGCCGAGCTCTTTTGGGTCCTCGCGTGACACGGCTACGAATAGACCGGACAGTCCTTTGACGGTGAGGTATCATGGCAAAGGTAGAGGTATTTCGTGTCAAAGCATTTGAAGTGCTACTCCGCCTGACATAAGAATTTACTTTGATGACAAAGTTGAGCCATACCGTACCGATCGTGTCTTCTGTTAGCCGCTCGAACGGTCGAAGCGCTTGCTAATGGAAGTTAGTCAGACCAATAGTAGAAACTCATAACCTCTACCGCTTCTCCATGTAATCGGCTACACACCGCCGCATCTCGCCTTACTGCCAGCATAAAGAAGCAATGCAACTGAACGAAGCACAATTGA
>JADFUC010002315.1:0-79349 GCA_019722365.1 Lithospermum erythrorhizon | reverse complement strand
TGGGAGGTTTTCACGAAACCCCAATCGCCCCAAAATTCCAAATCGTTAAGAAATCATGACCAACTTCTATGAACTTCTAATTAAATAACAATGAGTGAGTTGTTCTATTAATTAACTTAACAAGTCAATTAAAATACTAAGTCATCATCAGTTAGTATTATTCATCGATCTCAATTGCTTTAATTGATTGGGAACTTGAAAAGTTTAACCAACATGCTCATTAACAACATATATATTTACCAATTGATGTCATCAACATATATATATTTCTAATAATAACAACACACATAACATTGAGAAACACATTTCTCAATATACAAGTTCAGTGACTTCATTCATGAAATATTATCTTTGAATATCATATTAATCTTCAGGCTCTATTGTATTAACAATAATAATTGACCAAGCACTATTATTATAACGATTAATGAGTAAGATCTAGCACCGTCAAGTAACCCCTTAAATTATCATGAGAACCTACACTAGTAATATACCATTACTGGTGCTTCCACACCAAGTTCCAAAGAATCACATTTTACCAACCGTAAAATGAATCGATACACAATTGTCAGCAAATGGCACAATAAAAGGGAATCAATTTCGCTGATTTCCAACACTCCCCACTCTGCACTTGGATGATTACTTTATAATTCCTTTATCGCGAGATCTCAATGTAGTTAACCATGCTAAGTTTCATGGCCTGCTAAACACCACAACTTTTTACTTTGTATGAATCAATAAAGATTTATGGCGTCCCATAAAACCAATCAAGTACTAACCGCAATAGAGAGGTCAGAGATCTTTCCTCAGATATCAAGGACGGATAAATCCTCCCAATATATCAACATTAACAAGTTATATTTCACTGCTACGACCTAACATACGTCACATGATCCCCGCTAAGTGCATTGCCAGTCATAGTCAAAGCACAAAGCTTATATAACACGTATAAATATATATCGAGGTCTAAGAATTGTCAACCTAAAATTCTAAACAAATATCATAGGACACGTATATACATATCTTCTATGAATTGCTGGCCACGCCAGCCTCCCAGCCACCGAACGCAGCCCACGGTATCGATCTAGTCCTCAGTGCTAACGTGATCAATCTTGGATCACTAATCAAAACACCATGTTAGTCATATAATGCTTGCCCAACCACGCTGATCCTAATAAAGACCTTCGTCATCCTACGTTTCTAAATGCAGAGACCCAACAATTCATGTCGGGGCCTTCTAGTTATGACCAACCTGTGGATTTTAACTTTCACTCATCGAGGTACAATACATGGCTATTATATGTAACATAAACATATAGACACAAAGAAACAAATATATTCGAATATAAGAAGCAACAATATATTAAGATATTTGTTCGCTAACACAATAACATACATACCGACTCCACTTAACCTAACATTCACCGCTGGCTAACTGCCTCGAGACCTATGTTCGCCGTGACGCCATCATGGCTCGATTAAGTGGTTTAGTAAAGCGGGTCCGCTGCATTGGCCTCTCGGCTGCTACTTTACATACTTTATTATCACCTCTGCCATATCTCTAATTAAAGCATATTTCGGTATTGCTGATTCAGGATGTCAAGTTCTTTTAGCTCGAGCTATCGCCTAAAGATTGTCACAAATTAATCCAACCGTCCTCAACGCTAGGTACTACACCGGAGCTCACCACGAATTTAACCAACATGCTTGGCTGGCCAGACGTCAAGGATGATTTCCAAATTGGTAGACCGGTAACAAGATTCGCTTTTGAACTCCTCCAAGATATCGCTTCCAATCACAGACAAAACATGCACAACTCGCTCCGTACTAATATTAGTGAAATAGTATACTAGTTGCTCGGGTGGAATATTTTGAGGAAATTTAAATTTCAAGCTTGAATACTGACATACAACGAATCGGTCGGGTCAGTAGTACATTTCGTATTTAAGATTTTAAAGTTGTAATCGAATGGTGATGATATTATTTGGGGTTGTGGTTGTGTTTATGTTGTAGTCAAGTATTGCTAAACCGAGATGCTGAACTAAACCGAAACCGAACGACAAAGCTTGAAGAAAGTTTCGAGATATTTTGTTGTATGGACCTCACAAGTGACTTTTATACTTATCTCAACCTTTTCATCATCATCATTATCATCTTCTTCCTCTTTCTAGGATACGAAATTTGCCCACTATTTCCTCGATTGCTTTTTCAATTTTCTTCCTGATTCTACAGCCTGTATTCTAAAATTTTCTAGAGAGATTTCGAGACATTTCTACGCTTTTGAGGTAAGAAAGTTCAAATCTTTTTGGAGTATTTCTTGAGTTCGAGGATGTTGGACTTTTGAGAATTTGAGCGACTTTATGTTGATGTTTATTATGTTATGTAATCAAGTATGCTTTAGATTATCGATAACAAATAGCATAATTATCGGCCATGGGGTTGAAAAATGTTGAGGAATATAGTTGACTTCTTGTAGAGTTTTTCTAAATGGTGCTTAACGATAGAAGTGTACTCGACTTTATTTAGGATTGTTTCAGGTGTATGTCAGGATTTTCTGAAAGCGACAGAACGTTTTATATTACCAGTTTTGTGTTTCAGATAAATAATTGATTTGAGATTAAAGATGATTAGAAATGTGATGATTAGTTGTTAATATCGTAACGTTAGGACTTTTGAAACTAGTAATCGAACTCGATCATTATTGTGAGTGTCATGAACTTAAGTCGAATAAGTGTCAAGTTTGGGGAAACTTTGCCAAGGGTTTTTGGGCATCGGTACGGTGATTTCATGGGCAGAATGCTATATTATTAGTTGTGTTATAAGTAGTAATTATAATTTTGAATGTTTTTTAGGCGCGTGATCACGTGGGTAAAGGTCCGCTGTCAGGATTGCGGCTGAGTTTTATTTAATAAATAAGTAGCATTTAATCTCATGAGTTTTATATATCGCATGTATACGTATATGTTGTTTGTGATTTCTGTTGGTTGTCTTCGAGATATGTTCACCGTTATTCCACTATACGGTATTGATTTAGATGTATTGGTTATATATATAGTTGATTACATGCATTGGGGGTCAGATTTGCTCGTAGAATGTAATACGATTTTTGGTGTTTTGATGAAAGTTGTTATTTCCTCGTGGTTGGTTTAAGTGTAGGTGGTCTCATGAGTCGTGATAGATGTTTTCAGGGTGGCACAATGTATTAGGAAGAGTTGTATATGAGCTGATGTTGCTCATTGAATTGACGTTGCCTGGCTGAAATATCTGTTCACATTCGCCTGCTCCTAGTACCATTTCAGCGAGTCACCGCATTTCAGTAATCCATTCGCGATTGCTTCGCACTGCTACGATTCGGTGATAGCTTATGCCTGACGGGCATAAGTTTCTCCCCGCAGTCAAGCCATTATACGCCAAGACATACTGTGAGAACCGGACTTATATCAGCTGGTGGTCACAGTCGACACCTGCTGAAGCCGCCGAGTCGATACTATTAATGAGTCGACAATTATTGTCGAGTTGTCGCTGATACCAAGTGATTGCGCTGGGATGGAGTCGCTGAAAGTTGTCGAGTCAGATTGAGTGGTCAGTTGTATAGTTGGGTAGTCAGTGCTCGCCGGGCCCAGAAAGCACAGTCTATTTGGTCAGATTATATGTCATAGAATTTTTAAGCAATATGGGATATGTTACATTCATTTATATGTTTTATGACCATCGCTTATGGATATTGCATCGACACAAGTAGAGGTTGCTTGATTTAATTGATGCCTAATTAAGATCGCTGATTACGGTTCATATTATCGATTTCCTTATGATCCTAGGTTGGTATTCATCGCCAGGCCATTCTTCACGTTAAAGTCAGTTTGATTGACGCATGGTATAACATTTGAATGGAAATGAGGTACAAGGACATTATAAACCTAAGTTTATGCTCATCATGATTTTATGTTGATGATATTTTATATATGGTGGAAAAATTAGATTCAAATGTGTCAGGTAAGTACAATTCAATCACGAATGCTGATACCATTAAGCGAATAAGTTCAATATACTAAATGAGGAATTTAGGAGATAATTCGATGCTTAGGTTATCTCGATTTAAGACATACGTTGCTTAGTTGTATTAAGATAATGGAAACAACGCGAGATTCTCATTATAAATATTCCAATAACAAATAGGCGCTATGACTGGGGATTGAGTAACACTTTAAGGTGAATCAAGAAGTTAATCGAAAGGCGAAAGTTTCTAAATGTAGATTGTATGCATGTGCGGTATCCCTCAAGTTATGAACATTGAGTCAGATGCCGAGCTGGTTGCACAAGGAAAGGTATATATTAGATATTTCCCGTCAATAGTTTGCATCATGAAAAGGGTCGGATTTTAGGTGGGTTTAGGACGTGTTAGTTGGTTTCATTAAGAAAAGATTTATCATGTTCGAGTCGCAGATAGAAAATATATAATACTTAAGTGTGCATAGTTGTTAGATAGGTAATCTAACTCGAGTTATCCTCGTGGCGCAAGTTGACATTTCTGGATATTTCCAGATTCGACTCAGCCATACCGACTTCTATTCTTTTGGGCGGGCGTCTTTACGCCTAGGATGACTCTGATGTTTAACAGAAGCCACGCACCTGCCAAGACAGGCGACGCATCAAGCATCACCAGTACTTTTTATTTCTTGAGTTTTTGTTGCATATAATACTATATGCCGTAAAACACGCTTGTTTGATGTCGTATTTGTATTATTATTTTCAATGGTCAGCGTGTTTCGCTAGTTCACCCGACGGACGCAGTCGATTGCTTACTCTATCATGCTAAATGCAGTTTCATTTCATGACAAGCGATCCATCGCTTACGACTGACATTCGCTGATTTAGGTCCCAACTCAAGTGGGCCCACCTCGCTGGTCACATAAAACACATACCCAGATCGAACGATAGGTCGCCTCTCTCAAGGCTTGAACCGCATCGGTGCACCAAGCATTACTAACTCATCATTCCACCATATACCCGCAGCATCTTTAGTTCTTTTCGATACTTCAAGACGCATCTTCACCGCAATCCAAAATGTTCTCACTGATTAGTTTGCATTCATCGGTTATACTCAAGCATAAGACATACTCGCATAATAACATGGCATACATGATGGATCCTATACCGGTTGCAAGGTACATCCTTCTTCATTTTGTCTATCTCAAAGACTAAGACAATCAGGCTCACGAGTCGAACTCCACGCCCCATGGGGAGATTACCCTTCTTCGACTACTCATGCTGAACCTTTGCGCACTCTTATTCACATAGGCATTCTGGACAAAGTACAATTAGCCTTCTCGCCCGACCTCGATGAATCTTTATTCCAAGTATATATTAGACTTTCTTAAGTCCTTCATCGAAACATTTACACGTACCAATCCTGACCGAGTTCAAGAATCATGTCAAGTTTAATGATAAGTATGTCACCCATACAAAAGACTATGAACGATAATGTAACTCCCACTTACCTTCTTGTATACACAAGACTCTTTCTTCTGCTTCGATGAAACCAAAATCTTTAATTGATTCATCAAACGTAGATTCCAACTGCTGGATGCCCGCTAAGATCAGCAATGGACCTTTGCAACTGTGATACCTTCTTAGGTTCGTCCTTAGGACAGCCCTGAGGTTGCACGATATACATCCTCCTCTAAATTTCCATTCAGAAGGCGCTTCACATCCATTTCCAAGCCATATTTCATAGTCATGAAATACAAAGAATGGCTAAGATTATCCTGATGGAAGATAGCCACTGCTTAATAAGCCATTATGTCCACGCCGTGAACTGTTTGAAACGCCATACAAGTCTAGCTTTTGAAAACATCGACATTTCCGCCTTATCATGTTTCTTCTTAAATACTCCATTTACATTCAATAGGGCTAACCCCATTTGCAATCCAACAAGGACCAAACCTTGTTCGTACATGTATCCATCTCTTTTATCAGACGCTATTTGCTATCTCACAAAGATCCTTTGCTATTATCGCTTTCTTTATAAGAAGCGGGCTCGCTACTTTCAATGACGGCTTCACCCATACCATTTGTTCGTGACGACTCCTCGCTGATCTCCTAAGGTTGGTTTCCATAACTGCGGGATCGCTAACGATCTCTGCTTGTTAAAGTGCCAATTCTGTAGCTATCGTGATGCTTCCGGTGATCGACGACGACATTGACTTCATCAACTTGAGCTTCATCAAGATGAACATCACTACTTCTAGTCCTTCTGAATGTGATATTCCTTTCATGAACACTGCGAAGCAATGAAGATTTTAATTCTCATGCTTGTGTGTAAGTAGTAACCAACTGCTTCCCTTGGGATATCCTATGAAATATGGCCGCATCGGATCAAATAAGCTATCCTTTTCTTAACATGTTTCACAACCCCAAATCCCGAGAAAATCCAACTTGGGAATCTTCCCAAACCACAGCTCACGGGAGTTTTCTATCGACTTTGTTGGCCACCTTAATAAGTTACGCTTTAGAAGCGATATCCCTAAATCAACCTGCAGATCGCATAAAGCTCATCATAGATTCCAACCATACGTTAAGTGGTTCATTTCTTGATATGTCAGGATGCTTCCCCGCCGGAGTGAGTTGTGAAACAATACCACACTCCCTAGACAGATTAACTCGGTGGACTCAAATATTCTCCAATTTCATCGCATCGAGAATCTTTATCAGTTTCTTGTTTCAAATTGTTTGTACTTCATTTAACCCTTGAATTTCTCAAAGGACCTTCATGCTTGTGTCTCATCACATACACAAAACCGCATCTACCGTGTAATCATCAAGAAATGTAATGAAGTAGTTATAACCTCCTCTGCGCATGTGTTCATCGCCCACATACATCGGAGCGTATGATCCCCTAATAAATTACTTGCCCTTTCATCAATCCAAATGGGTGGTGATTTAGTCATTTTTCCTAAAAGGCAAAGATTCACACTTTGTCGATGATTCATAATCTAAACCAAGTATCCCACCGAGTTGGGAGTTTTGATTCGGTTCTCGCACATGCATCTGCACCTAATGCCACAGTATGTCTGGTTGTCATTAGGCTTATTCCGCTTTAAGTTTATGTTATACGACTCAATCATCATGTCTAAAACTTAATAGACCATTTCAAGTGAGGCGTACCAAATACTACCCCATCTCGGTGATCCTAAATTATCGATCTATTGAAAATGCAGAAACCCATCATTATTCAAACAAAACGGAAATAATATTCCTACAAATCGTTGTGTATACAATAAATGTGAGATAAGTTCAAAACAAGGCCCTTGGGCAAATTTGTAAACCGGGATGGATCCTAATCGGCAAAGTGGCCGCAAATCCTTCAGTGACTATCTCTCACACGTAGATCCATCTCCCCTCTTCGAAGTCTTCTACTTGACTTGAGTTCCTCGTGATACTCGATTGTAATACGGTAGAACCACAACTGGTGTTCAAAGAGCCAATGGAGCAGAATTAGAAGTCAGACAAACTTCAATAACATACATACCTTCAGCCGAAATAAGTCGCGAGCGCTGAAATCAATGAGAATTGATTCCTTTTTATTATGCCCGCTATGCACAATTGTGTATCAATTCATTTACCGGTTGGTTAAATGTGATTAGCGAACTAGTGTCACCTTAGTACTGTATATTACTTGCCTGGCTCTTCATGATACTTGGGCGGGTTAGCGAGCGAATGCTAGATCTTACTATTAATTCAAGTATAATAATAAGAATGGCCAATTATTATTATTATACAACTTACTATTATCCGAACTCCTGTAAGGTCACACACATACAAATGACGCTGATTATATTTCATGTATGAAATTAAACTACATTTTCTAAATCGGTAGTCGACAGAATCAATGAATACTTCACTGGGATTTTACATTGATAATGTAAAATAAATTGACGAACCCGGTAATTAATTAATTAGTCAATTGAATTAATTCGATAGTTAGTCGAGCTCGTTAGTAACTTGTTAGTTACTATTAACAACGCGGCAGTATTTGATTTTACTTAACGGTTTAGTTAAATTTAACGGGTCAAGCTCATTAACTACTGTCGGGCTTTTAGGTTCGATATAATCAAACCTATTAGGTTTTTCAACATAAGTTTTTCATTTCATGAAATGAAGAAAAACAAAGCCTCCACTTCCACCATATGGTTTAAAATATCGCAGTTAATTGAAAATTTTCTTTGATTTTTTCATCTAACCAACCCATGCTCTAGCAAACACAAACGATTCAACCTCTCAAGCAGAATTCAACTAGAGGCACTACATTCAAGTGCTCAAATTTGGAATTCAAAGGAGGTTGTGAAAGAATGTGTTTGACAGATCTCCCTATCATCACTATAAAGTTGCTCGTTATTCATAATTGTTAATTATGTGTTTTAGATTAATTTATATCATTTTCGAGGATCCGTGACGTATGAATTTGGTGTTTATCACATATGAAATTCATACTAGATTCTAACAAAGGGCCTCGTGAGCCTACTCAAGCTTGATATATTTTATCTAATTATCACAGGTCGACATACAGTAGTTAATTTGATTATTTTATGATTTATATATTCACCGATGAATATATAATATGGAAAAAATCACCCATTTTATATATGTTTCATGATGGATGGAATCATCACTTCATGTATTGATTTTGATGATTTGAAGTTTATTTAATTGTTTCACGAACAGCGGATTAAAATTGATTAATTTGCATTTTAATTTGACGTAATCATTTCGATTTTACAAAGGAGGTTTAGAAATTTCAGAAAATTTAAATTAAAACTGTGTGTTCAGCACCTTTGAGGTTCATGCCAGTGTTTTTCAGAATTTTGAATTTTTAAGCATCTAAAAAATTTATGAATTTCTGGATTTAAGTACTCCAAAAACTAGAAGTGTTTTTGATAAACTACCACTTGGACGTAAGTTCAATAATGATATTGTTGATGTTCAAGAAAAAATGTCAGAATTTTTGAATTTTTAGAGCCTCCAAATCGCTTTTACAAAAGTTGCAATTAATCCGAAAACCGGGAAAACAATGACCATTAAAAATCTGCCGGGCCGAACTCGCTATGACCTTCCGGTGCGCCCTATGGCGAAATTCGGACGCCCGCCACTGACGTAGCCCACTAATCGCACGACGTACCGCTGCTGCAAGTCGGGTGGCCTGGAGGCCGCCAGCTGGGTCGCTGAAGTTCGTCAGTCCGCTTTAGAAAACCCTAAACGTAATTTTGTAATTATTTTTGGTTTGAAAATTTATTGGTAATTATTAATTAAGTGTTTTAAATGTTAAATCATAAATTTTGGTTATTAAGATAATTGAATATTAAATTTGATTTATATTTCCTTTCTAATTATTTTCTATTAATTGATAATTTTTGAAAATATATTTGGGCGATTTTTAAATTTGAATTTTGGAGTTAATTACTTGTATAATTGTTCCATGATTTATGGTTGATAATTATTAACAATTATCATTAATCGCTGTGGGAATATATTTAAATTCAAAATTATATTAATCGACGATTAATCAGAAAGAATGATAATTAATTAGTCAATTATGAATACATTTAATCTTCATTTCATTTAATATATATGACATTGCTTTATTAAGTATGTTTTAATGTTTTGCCCATATATATCATATGAAATTCGAAAGCGAGTATTTAGATATTTAATTCTACTTAATTTATTTATTTACTGGCCCTACATCGAATGTCAGAAACGACTACTGAAGTCGTATTTCTTTTATTCTCAGATTCATTTACCCACAGCCGCCTCCAAGTCAGTTAGAGTAGTAGTACATCGTCATGTGGCATCAAGATAGCACATCCACAAAGACGGCACTGGAGAACTCTGTGTTTCAAGGAGTCAAGAACAAAGACTTGCACTCATGTCATATAGGACTTGTTAGCATTTCACTAAGTAAGGATTTAACAGTTCTAGGTCATATCTATCTCTCTTAATCGCAGTATATTTTATTTATTTTCATGTCATACATGTTGCTCGAATATACATCTATGCAATGGTCAAATAAAAGTTAAATAACATTAATCTCTACCAATTAAAATTTAAGCAACGATCACAATTTTAAAGTCAGGAATCGTCAGATATCCGGACACACCGCGACGGCAGGTGTTACGCTTTGCACTTAGAGGCGACAACGATCATGTCAGTCGATTTCCACTAACGCCATGGGCTTCGATGATCATTCCAAGTAATTTTTGGTTTAATTGGTATGCTTAACCTGTTTGTCGGAGATACAAAAGTCGATAGCATCTTGAATAGTATAACGACACAAGAGTTATGTAGTTTTACATAATTTGCTGATAACCTACTATTATAACCGATTCAAAATGTCAAGAACAAGCTGCTGATTTAAGTATAAGAGATTCGATACCTTGTACATTTTGTGGTATTCTTGTAAGATGGTATTATATTTACAATTAATTTTGTAAATACGTGATGGATTGTTTTTGAACTACACCGCTTATTTTAAGTTGCATATTTCTTATTATGTTTGCACATTAAGTTTACTCTATTTTATTCACTATCTATCAAGCAAACTAATGCATGACTTTATAATGTGAAATAGAAATAAGTTAAAGGAGAAATCAATGACTTGTTGATACAAAGTGTTACAACGTGATCTCTTTCAACCATTGCAATCGGTTGCATGCTAATAGAGAATAAAACTTTAAATACCACAAACATTTAAGCATTTCCGATTCAATCGTGGTTGATCCGTCAGATGAACTTTGGTTCAAGTCAACAAAGTCACATGATATGATTGAAGCGGATAATTAATTTTGATTCAATCAAAGGTGATGATGCTATGAAGACTACTATGTCATATTGTCTCTTAGCCACCAAACAAGTCTTAAATAATAAATAGTTTGATCTCTTTTATAACTCCTATCGAGAAAACTACTCTAATGATCTTTGAATGTTGTGTATCTACATTTCGTGACATGTGACGGGTATTTAGTTTCTTTTAACATGATGAACATGGTTCATGAATTGCAGGAAACAAAGCTATGGCATGTGAACCAAATAAGAAAGTTTATCTATTCGTTCTCATGACTTGTACAATTGGAGCGAATGATGAAACTATAAGCTGAAGTTAATGATTTGCTTCATTATTTCGAACTTTAAAGCATAGAAAGAAGGATTTTAAGTAACATTTAGGAATTGAAAGAGAGATTTGATTAAATCTCATATCTCAAATAATTTTATGTCAAGTCAGAATGCTCGTTTGGCTATCAAGCACAGAATACTAGTTTTTGATCTACATGATTTAATCATGGATATGAAATGCTATAACAATATCTGGAAGACAAGATACAAAGAGTTATCGAGCTCTCTTGCAGTAATGATAAGTTACTACATTATAAGAGCACACAGCTTTAAACCTCCACAAGATGGTCAGATCCCAACCATTTTCTTTGTACCCTGTAAAGAAAGAAAAGTGGAACGTCATTACGTTTGACTTACACGCTTCCATTATCGTGATTTTGATTAAGGAAACATTACCTACTCTTCTTTAAAAGGAAGCCTCAACAACAAATCCATTGAATAACACTTATGGATAATGACTCGAATCTAGACTCGAGTATAATCTTGAAAAGACGAAGAAGTCAACTCTTACGACTTGAAGGGAGTGTTCACTAGTCTAAATTAAGTTTGTACTGCTTACATACAAGTTATCTGAAAGAGAACAAGACTCGAGTTTAATCTGAAAAAAGATGAACTAAGTCGACTTTAGTGGAGGTTCGCTACTAAATTAAGTTTGTATGTTTACATACAAAGTTAATTGGAAGATTTGAGTCACTGAACGACATCGAGTCATAGTGGTACGGAAAGCGACCATATGAATACTATTCAGTTCGAGTCGTAAGATCATCTATATAAGATATCATCCCAAGCACGAGACATCATTCTAAAAACGATTTATAAGATATCGCATCGAGGAATTGTGTTTAATTTAGTTAAACACAAACGGATGAGATCTTTCAATTTCATATACCAAGATAGCTTCATTCTAACCTTGGGATATGTCATTACTGAGCGACACAAGTAGTGATCATGGCGAACGTGGCCGGTATACAACAGCGGAGGTCTACACAAATACAAGACAAAAATATACTCCCTAAGCGACGAGAAGACACTACGCAGAGTGGACAAAAACACGCCATCAGGAATATAATCAAGAGTACGGCTACGATTAATAAACGACGTGTAGTCATTCCTTGATGCTTAAATAGAAAATCATAAAAAAAAGGATACTTCAAGGAATCTACTGCTATGACACTGGGGCCGAGACAATCAACTTCAAAACCGCTAGAGCCCACCGTCAGCCACAAGTTAAGCCTCCGAACTCCGCGGAATTGCCTAGGCTCACGGGGCGGATTGATACCATTTCGAGGCATTATGAGGAGGACTCAAGTAACTCCGCAAAGAGCTATACAAAGAAGACGTATATATTCAATCAACTAAGCCTCAGAACAAGAAATGAGCCCATCGCTTTTCGATAAGAGCATAGAACACACCCAAGGTTATAGCCCACTATCGCTAATTTCACCGGTAGGAACGGATGTCAGTCGACAGGAGTTTCGTGGATATGTTGTATATCAACACCTTGACAAAACTACAACTCCCAAGGAGAATATCCAACCGGCCAGACACCCACCGATCGGCTTCACAAGTCAATCTATAAATGCGACACGGATGCTGTACATTTGGATTTCAATAAATGGTTCGTGGATGAAGTGGTGACTATACTAGAGCACAATTCTATGCTTATGGAAATTGAGGAGCAATCATACAATGGTCTCATCGTCGCCCGATCTTTAACAATTTCAGGGCCATAGTTTCACCGGGCTCATCTCAAGATGAAGTTCTTAACCCCGGGGCATATGTTAGATTTCCGGTGATCGTTAAGGCCGTAAGATGCTAATAAACTTTTGCGCTTCTTCTAAACAAAGCGCTCAATGAATTTAAAAAGCGGCTCCTGAAAATACATGGAGATAAACCAAGTAAAAGTGAAAGCGATGAGGAGGATAACTCACTAAGAAAAGTGGAAATGAGAAAGAGCCACAGCCATTACGAGGACGTTGCAGCATCCCTTTCATGAAGCGAAACACCTGAGTCGAACCTTCCTAATTGGTTCTAGTGGGTCAGAACATCAAAAGCGCATGATCGTGTTAATAAGGGAATTCGAAATGTGTTCTCGTGGGGACTCCTCAAGACATGCCGAATAGATCCAAATGGGTCGCACTTCACAAGTTGTACGCCGACTCAAACTCCATCCCGATGGAACAAAAGAAAAAGATTGTTAATGACAGAACGATTCGCCCCTGTGTCGGCCGCCTGAAAAGGAGAGTCATTATAATCCCAACACTGCATCTCACTGGAAACTGGCTGACGACTCAGCTTAAAACTTCTCAAGCTTCCTTCAAAATAAGATTACATATAATATTTCCAAAATAATCAGCTTAAAAACATTATAATCCATCGCGCCGATATCAAACACCAACCCATAAATATATACACAACATATCCTAAAAATAAAGCACGCTCGCATACAACAGATGATACGCATCGGTATCCTCGAATACAAACGACAATACCGACAGTGCTAAAGTTTCAAAAGGAAAATAATACAATCAAAAAAGAAGTTGACAACACACATCAAAATCGCATCATGGTGATCTCTCCCGCCACCCGACAGCCACCTAGCCACTTAACAAACTCTCAAATGTACTTTCGCTCAACCGTCGGCCTGGCCAACCCGGCACAAACGAATGCCGCCTATCACTTGGGGTGGGGGCGTGTCGCGAAACTTAGTGAAACTTAACACGTGGGTGAACTACCATACGGAACGAAATAATCAATAATATAATAGTCAAATACGAATAAATACATATATCCAGACTACCTAAAAAGTGTCATACAACATAATTCGCTAGGAAATCTCAGACATAATACAATTTAAGATATAACAAGGTCTCAAAGAAGCACACACTTCAGAAAGAAATCAATAGACTCAACAACGACTCTCAAAACTCTACCATCAACCCTCCATCTCTCATATCCCCATCGCATATAAACCTCTAATACGCATATACTCAACTGCCTACCCGCAGAATGGACTAATCAATAATCACCCAAGACTTATATACCGCAGTATAAGGCCAAAAACCGCATTCTTATACAATAAAGTATAAGGCACACCGCAGACTTATACACAAAGTATAAGTGCACACCGCACTTAGTACACAAAGTATAAGGCACATCGCACTCTTCATATACACTAAGTACACCGCTCTTGTACACTAGCAGGCACACCGCTCTTATACACTAAAAAGAGTAAGTGGTCCGCACTTTATACACTAAGTATAAGGCACACCGCTTCTTATACACCAAGATAAGGCACACCGCTCTTATACACTATAAGCAAGACACCGCACTTTATACACTAAGATAAGGCCAATATCGCCGCATATCCTGCCGAAGAGAGTCACCTAACTCCTAATCATCCCAACATGTATCAAATCCCGATACTCAAATTACCTGCTCATGATAACTCTTAACCATCACCTCTCAATAACTAGCCACTTACTCCCAACAATATCTAAGCACACAAATTTAAAAACATTCACAATCAGAAGTCAAACACACACCGCCGACAAGGCCATTTAATCATGCGCCGCCGACAAAGTGCCATGTAAAACATAAGTGTCGGCTGCGCCATAGAAATCGAACAGGTTGCTGGGAGTTCAAGCTATTACTTACCTCGAAAGAATCTTCAACGCCATTTAATATAATCACATAATCATATCATGGCTCACATTAACCGAATCACACATAATCATACAAACAATTACATGTATATCATTCTCACGTAGTCATAACACGTGCTAACATGTTCACACAATTCTATAATGAATACGTAAAGTAACACCCCGCGCGATAAGTACTCACCTCCGCTAGCTACCACAAAAACCTACGCAAACACAATCACTAGAATCGCTCTTTTTCCACTATCAACGCCTAAACAAACAATCTTAAAGTATAATCAAGCATCTACTACTATACCGGCGTTTAAGATACATAACCAACTCTTAAAGGAAACTATCTCTAAACAATTTCCAATACGACGGATAAACTATCGACTATAATCTCTTACCTGACACAACCCAATCGGGACTTCCGCTAAAATTCCATCTTATCACTTTAACATTTCAAATCAACTTATAAGTCATTCTAATTAATCGCTGTGTCCCTACTCAACAACCTATACTCCAAATATCAATTATAACTCAACTCGAATTAACACTTCTTCGACATAACTCCCTTTAATCAATTTTAAATCACCAATTTAATACCACAATAACTATAATAAGGTCCCAACATAACCTCCTACACATTTAAAGTCTTAGAAAATATCAACCCAAAAGTCAATCAAAACCTAAAAATAACCCACCCATAACATCCTCAAACAACCTATAAGTCATGACCAAAGACTTCTATACATCATCATGTAACCCATAACATACTTAATCATCACAAAACCGAATTACTAGTCAATTCATAAAGTCAAAAACTCAAGAAATATCTCGAAGACTTGAAATTTCTTACCTAACTCGGCTATAACGATTTTAAAGATATCTAAACCATCTTGAAGCCAGCCGACAACCTAAGAGAGAATGGAAAATGAAATTTTTTCTGCGAGGGGTGAATTTCACACTTAGAGAGCGAAGAAGATGAAGTTGACATGATGATGCGGAAGAGCAAGACAAGGATATTTAAAAAACTCCAGTCCCGCTCGTTTTGAAGACTCCTCCGCTATCGCATTTCTAAATCCTTACCTAACCCGATTCCAAAGATAAAATATTCCATGACAAAAACTACTAAATTATAAATGTAATTCGCCAAAATCAATAAATAATATTATCCTCGAATTATTTATTTTATCCCCTAAAGTCCCAATTTAATCGAAAAATTAAATTTTTTTTCAGAACGGTTATTACAATCTAATTATTCCAATAAAATTCTCGACCTCGAAATCTTGACAACCCAAACAACCAAAAACATATAACAACACAAAATCCAAATATCACACAAAATAAAAGCAATACTAACTCCACTCAATAACCGTGAAACTGATCCGACCCCACTTCACATCCCTACCGATAACCCAGCCTCTCTCATCTCGCCATCGAATTTAAGATTCGATCCACAAGAACCGGGTTTAACTCTCAAGGGCTTGCAATCTCCCGTCAAGCATCGACATCAAAATCGACTCCTGCCTATTTTAATCCTCTCTCTGTGATCCTTTGATTTCTACTCAGTCAGCATCGCCCATTACATTTGCTTTCCCCGCGGTACTCAATAATCAAGTCATAATCATCGATGAACTCCATCTACCGCCTCCGCCTCAAATTCAAATCTCGCCGGTAGATACTTTCAAACTCTTCTCGATCGTGAAAATCGCATTTAACCCCATACGATAATGTCTCCACACCAACGCAGTTAATTATCGCCGCTTAGCTCAAGCATCACGGGTCGGATAGTTCTCGTGATTTCTCATAACTGTCAAAAGATAGCAATCACCTTCCCATTCTTCATCGAATACCCCAATCCCTCGATACACGGAAGATCACTATAAATCACGTAGCCCTCGAACTGCACGGTATCGCCAACACCGAGCAGCGAACTTCCCTTTAATACCCCGAAACAATCCTCACTATCATCCCAAATAAATTAACCCTCTTCTCCGTCAACCTCAATAATCACAGAATCAAGGAAAAGTCTCACGACCCCCGTGAATAACTAGCTAACCCTAAGAAACTCATAACCTCACTCACACTCTCAGTGACGCTCCCAATTGTTCACAGCCTCCACCTTCTCGCGATCAACACAAATACCCTCGCGAAATAACATTTACTCCAGAATTGCACTTTCGCCAACCAAATCTCACATTTGGAAAACTTCGACATACAACTGGTGCCGTCTCGTCCTCAACACCATCCGCAAATGCATCTCATGCTCCTCCCGCCTTCGAGTATAATGTAATATCAATGTACCTAATTACCACCACAAACTCATCCGTATACTCCCAAAACACCCGGTTCATCAAATCCATAGTGTCGCCGGTGCATTCATTAATCCAAATGGCATCACTATAAATTGATAATGTCCATAACGAGATCGAAAGCCGATTTAATATCTCTCCTTTGATCCTCAAATGATGATAACTGCACCACAACTCAATTCGAGAACACCTCTCGACATCCTTCACCGATCAAACAAATCATTAATTCTAGGCAACGTACCTGCCTAATGGTCACTTTATTCAACCTGCCTATACCAATACACAACCTCATGTAACCATCCTTTTTTCACAACAACATCGCGCATTCCCACGGAGATACGAATGGGTTCCATGAATCCCTTGTCCAACAACTCCCAGAATCGAGTCCGCAATTCTTGCAACTCGGCCGAGTCATCCCAGACGCAAGGAAGAGAAATCGTTCCGCACAGAATAACTCTCAATAGCAAATTCATCTCCTCTCCGGCCAATCCTGCAAGTCCTCAGAAAAACATCCTCAACTCTCTCTAACAACCCACATCCTCTACTCGCCTCTCTTCTACTCAAATCAAGAACCCAATACACCCTTTCCGAATCAATTTCCTAGCCTCAAGTGTCAAGTACAAAATCAAGGCAAAAATCTTTCTATCTCCCACAAATCGATATCCGTCTCCCGAACTCCAATAAAAGTAATCTCTCTTCCGATGGCAATAATAACTGCAATGATGTTTCCGCAACCAATCCATACCTTCAAGATAAGTGTCAAAATCGTAAAGCTCAAATGGAAGTAAATCAACGCACAACAACCGACTCACCACCAATCAAAGGATGCCTCTATATACCAATCTAACCAATAACCAACTCCTACAGTAAGTTACGATCTCTGCGGGAATGTGCAGCACACAACATACGTATAAGGTAGAAATAAAACTCGAGAAACAAAAAAGAATGCTAAGTAGCCTTAATCAAACAACACCCCGGCCTAAATAATATCATACGTGTAAATAATGTAAATTGCCACCACTCGTATCATGCTACTGATGAGTAACGGCGCCAATCCGGCTACCCATCAGCCCGGCCAGCCGCTACCCACTTCCTCAAGTCCTCCTCCAGCCTCCATATCCCCACCACGGCCACCGACCGACTCACCACGATTTCCCGATAATCGCCTCTACCGTGCTGAACTGATGCTGAAGTACTAGCACCTCCTCCTCTGTGGTGCTCGGGACGCCTTCGCCAAATGTCCTTGGGCCGGGCCGCATCGATAGCATAAGCATCACCTCTCCCGGCAATCCCGCCGGGCTCGTGCCTAATTCGACCACAACGTAACAACGATACCTCTCCTCGACCCCTAAGACTACATTTCCGACCTCGCTGATCTTCGCAGCGCCCCACCGTGCGTATGAACGGTGGCATAACTCAAAGCGAACTCTGGGTTTGACATCAAGGACTCCCCGCCCAGACGACTCTCGCTCGGGTCCGCCTCCTTAACTCCCCTGTGAGCTAAAAGGCCCACCGAACAGAGTCTCGTGCCCACTCCCTCCCCATCCACTCGCCTCCGGCCTCTAATAACTCCATTTCCATCTTCAAGGCCGTGATTCTCACAAAGATGAAACTAGTAAAATCCATCGCCGAGACCAAAGTATTTATCTCCCATGTCAACCCATCCTCAATCTAATGATCCTTCGGGCCACCGATAAACATCAGAAAGAGTTTATACATCACCGACTTGCCTGTATACGCCCACCGCACCTCGAACCTAAGTCAACAAAATCACTTCCAAGGCCGCTACGTGGGTTTCTACACATCTCCGAAGAGCTCAACAAATCGTCTCAGACACGAACCTCCCTTCTCGGCAATGAGACGACTCGTGTTCTCTGATCAACCACGGCACCCTCGTGAAGTCTATAAGTAGCTAATCTCACTCTCATCTCGCCACAATCCCCACGGCTCAAAGATAGACTTCATATCTCTATGAACTCAATAGTCAAGCTTATAACCCCAGAAAACTTCTCGGAGGATCCTCTCTAAACCGATCAAACAACTTGCTCGAATTACCCCCCTGCCGCCGACCACCCGAGCATTCACACTCTCTACGAGGTCTACCTCAACCTCCCCGAACACGCCGTAAGATCGGCACTCCGGACCCCGCCCGGGGTCCACGCCGTACTCATCGACAACTATACCCCTACTAGCTCGGGGCCTCCTCCGGGGCCTACCCCGGGCACCTCTCGCTCTACTCGGCCTCGAACTCGGGTGGCATCCCTCAGCCTACGCAACAAAGGAGCACTGCAGTTTTACAAAAGACACCACTCAACGACTCAAATAAAAAACAAATGACTCCACAACCAATACGTACCTGCTAACTGCAACCTAAGCCTCGATACCAAAAATTATAACGACCGCCTCTGTGTCGGCCGCCTGAAAGCAGAGTCATTATAACCGGAATCAGACCACCAAACCGACGGATTTACTCGCTTTAAAACTACTCAAGTCAAAAATAAGATTACATATAATATTTCCAAATAATCGTAGCTTAAAACTTTATAATCCATCGTATGATATCGAAACGACCAACCCATAAATATATACACACAACATATCCCAAAATAAAGTAATGCTCCGTATATTACAACAGATGATACGCATCAGATCCCTCGAATACAAATTTAATAACAAATTGACAAGGCTAAAGTTTCAAAAGGAAAATACGAAGGACCCAAAACAAGCTTGACAACACATCAAAATGAAGTCCGTGAGGATCTCTTCCGCCAATTCACGTCACCTAGCCACTCTAATAAAATCCTCAAATGTCTTCTTGGCTCAACTGGGTCAAATCAATAACCTGGCACAAATGAAATGCCGCCCAATGCAAAAGGCGTAGTTTTAAGCCCAGTGAAACTTAACAGTAGGGGTAACTTACCATACGGAACGAGTCAATCAATAATGAGTAATAGTCAAATATGAATAAAATACATATATCCAGACTACCCTAAAAAGTGTCATACAACATAATCTTCAAGCAGAAATCTCTCAGACATAACGTGCATTTAAGACATATTAAGGTCTCAAGAAAGACACAATTTCGTAAAGAAATCACTGCATCTTCAACAAACGACTAAAAACTCTAGTCATCAAACCTCCTATCTCATATCCAATAGTATACCAACCTCTAACGCAAGATATACTCAATCCATTTTAATTCGCTAGAACGGACTAATCAATAATCACCCCAAGACTTATACCGCAAAGATAAACCGTGACTTATACACAAAGTATAAGTGCACACCGCACTTATACAAAGTATGGGCGCACACGCACTCATACACTAAGTACAAGGAACAACGCTTGAGTACACTAAGTATAAGGCACACCGCTTTTATACACTACATAAAGTGCACACCGCATCTTCTTTATACACTCAAGATAAGGCCAATATCGCCGCATAACTCAAGCGAGAGTCACCTAACCCCTAATCATCCCAACATAGGTCAAATCCATTACCAAGTCACCTCAAGTCATAGATAACTCTAACCATCACCTTCAATAACCAGCCTACTTACTCCCAACAATATCCAAGCAATACGCCTAAAACATCTCACACCGTAAGTCAAACACACCCACGACAAGGCCACGTAATCATGTCACGACAGCGCCATTTAAAACATAAAGGTCGACAAGGCCACGTAAATCGAAATATAATGTGAGTTCAAGTTTTATTACTTACCGAGCAATCTTCAACGCCACGTATATAATCACATAATCATATCAAGGGCTCACAAATGAATCACACATAATCATACAACAATTACATTGTATATCATTCTCAATAGTCATACCACAATAACATGTTCAGAGAATTTATAATGAATTACCGTGAAAGTAACACCAGATAAGTACTCACCTCCCGCTAGCTACCACAAAAACCTCTACGAACACAATCACGACCGCTCTTCACGATCAACGCCTAAACGAACACCCGTAAAAGATAATCAAGACGACCATTATACCGGCAAGTATTAAGATACATAAATCAACTCTTAAGTGGAACTATCTCTAAACAAATTTAACATGACGATAAATCCATTTAATTATAATCTCATCTGACACAACCTAATCGATTCCCCCGCTTAAAATTCCATCTTATCACTTTAACATTTCAAATCAACTTATAAGTTTATTCTAATTAATCGCTGTGTCCCTAATTAACAACCTATAATTCAAATATCAATTATAACTCCAACTTGGAATTAACACTTTTTCGACATAACTCCCCTTAAATCCATTTTAAATCCCCAATTTAACATCAAAATAACTATAATAAGGTCCCAACATACCTCCTACACATTTAGTAAGTTTTAGAAAAATATCAACCCAAAAAGTCAATCTAAAAACCTAAAAAGTCAACCTACCATAACATCCTCAAACGACCTCTAAGTCATGAATTAAGCACTTCTATACATCATAGGACCCATAACATACTTAGAATCATCATAAAATTGAATTATGAAAGTCAACTATGTCAAAACCCAAGAAATATCTCTAAAGACTTCTAAAATTTTACCTTAACGCCAAGAATGACGGAGAAAGATATTCTACAAACGATTCAGCTGGAGCTTGCACAACCCAAGAGAAAATGGAAAATTGAAATTTTTTTCAAAGCGAGGCTTAATTTCGCCACTTGTAGTAAAAAATGAAGATGGTACTGACATGACGATGAAGATAAAGATTGTTAGATATTAAAAACTCCGAGTCCTGCCTTTGCTTTTGGTTAATTCGCTTATCGCATTTCCTAAATCTCCACGAACCCATTCCAAAGATAAAATATTCCTGCATAAAACTACTAAATTATAAATGTAATCTGCCAAAAAAATTTAATAAATAATATTATCCTCGAAATTATTTATTTTATCCCTGTCCCACCGCCCTAATCGAAAAATTAATTTTTTTTTTTTCGTAACTGTTATTACAAATGACGCAGTTAATACCGCCATTGCAGCGTTTCAGCAGGCTTTACCGGAAGTCATGTTTCGCCATTTACGCTTAAAGCTTCCCTCGTTGCGCCAATGCGGTACCGGTCAAGAAACCTAAATTCAAGAAACGGCGAATGTATATAGATTTTATCAATCTAAATAAAGCATGCCCAAAGGATTTCTATCCACCGGCACGTTGGGGCGTCATGGTGGAAGTCTGCCACGAAGCCTCGACTTCACGACGCCGCCGGCGGTACCACTGATCCGCACGGCACCGTAAGACGAAGAGAAACGCACTTTCGGCAACCTAATATGGGCTATACTATCAAGGGTTATGCCATTCGGATTAAAAATCGCTGGGCTACTAACAATGGACGGTGAATGAAATCTGGTGCAAGGTAGATCGGATGAACATGGAAATATATGGACGACATGCTACTGCAAAGCAAAAGTAGAAATTGTGAACACCTATTGAATTCCAGAAAACCTTTAGCCAACACAGTCGAAAGTAGATTCAGCAAAGTAACTCCCGAGAAATGCTCTTGGGAGTAGTCTCGTGAAAATTTCTGGGATACAAGATAAATGAGAATCGAGCCTAATCCGATAAAATCAGCAGCCTAAGAATTTAAACCGCCTAATGCTTATAAAGAGGCGCAGTAAATTGACCGGATCAAGCGAAGCTTCGAATCGCTTTCATATCCAAATAAGGGGAAATAAATTTACCTCTACGGAACTTAAGTGCTTATGTCAAAAAAGAAAAGTTCACATGGGATTTGTGATTGTTGGGCCTTTTCAAGAACTCGAATAGATATTCTGGGGTCTCCCAATCGTGTCGCGACTGAAAGGGAATATTTGCAATCGGTAGATTTCTGGCCATCTCTCGACATGGCGGTCACAGCTACTGCAAGAAGTACCGGGTTCGAGACCCATATATTATGCCTCCATGTCCTCGAGATTAAGAAAGCGTGTACCCCATAATCGACATACATTTACGTTAATAGTCTTTGCCAGAAAGCCATGCTTACTTGAACCCACCCGTACAAGTAGTAATCGACCAACCTTAAAGCGGGTGCCAACCGCCCCGCCTTTATCCGGGTGGCTTCACAACACGAAATCAATTGCCGAAGCCTGAATATCATACGTGCACTCAAACCAACATCCCAGCACACAAGACGTAGCGGATTTTATAATCGAGCGCATCGGCCTTTAACCCCGAAAATCATTCAAGGACCCGACACAATGTAAGCCCGCCTCCAGTCAAACTCCGAATGGACCCTATTCGTAATGGGGCTCAGAATGACAAGTGAGCCAGTAATAAGAGTGTTGACATGACCACAAGAGAAACTACGGAATACGCCGCTTCGAATACGGCCGAGCATGGCAACGATTCTCGGTCGATTGGTCGATCCATGGGGATTCGAAGAGTTGTCAAGCTAAAGGAGACTCAAAGCCGCGATAGACCAAATTAAAAGAATTCAGGGCTAAGAACGAAGCTGAGAAAATATCACCCAAGGCCGCAGATATCCACAGTTCAAAAAGAGTTTTATTTGAAGATATTTCTAATCCAGAACGAAAAGGCGGACCATCTATCTAGACTCGCCACCACTTATTGACACTGCCCGAAGGGGTATATGTCGAGGTCTGCGGATCAACCCACACAAGCAGCTAAAGAGTGCAAAGGATACAATATCAAGGACTCCTATAATTCAGATCTAGCAAGTGGTAAATTACCCAGGACAACAAGGAATCCGTAAAGACCCGTAACCTTAGCCTCAAGTACCAATCATTCGGGCGAGCCGCATGTAGAAGTAATTTGATGGGTCATATTAACATGCATTTCTACCGAGGATATTCCCTCGCAAGGCTGCCGAGATACGGCCGTTGAAATCAAAACCACACGAAAGGTATTACTGCCCACTCTAGTTAAGTGATGCAACCGCCAGAGGCGGCACGACAAAGCCACCAGGAATGCTCCCAATTGCCCACTTCAAATTTCTTACCCCGCCAGAGTAAGTCACATTCCTTTCGCTTATAATACGGGGATTGACGGCGGGAAAGTTACCCAAGGCCCAGGATAGCTGAGTATACTATCAGAATGCTGACTACTTCAAAGAATCAAGCCGAGGCTGCCGCCTCGTGAAAACTAAGAGTGAAGAAGTTGGTGCAATTTTAATGTATAAACATACTCACTCGGCTCGTATTCCTAGGATTCCGCATTCCATAATGGTCCCTAATTGACGAACAAGTTCAAGCTTCTCATGAAAAATTCTGATGTAACATCGATTGCTTCAGCCTATTACCTCGTGCCACACGGCATGCGTGAGGTCATGAACCTAATTATATTCAAAGGTATCAAAAAGAATTATATTACAGCAGTAAAGATATGGAGTCAGATCAAATAGTTACCAACCGCTTATGGTCGCTACATTCTACGCCAAATAAAGCAACACGAGGCTCCCTTTGTACTGCCCATGTGGACGCAGAAAGTGTTCCTTGGCTGCCAGACTGGATTGCCCATTTATAGAAAAAATCGGGTTCTAAGAGGAGAACTATGACCAAATACGAAAGAATATCTCAACTTTGTGGATGATCTATCAGATGAGGCCTTATACAAGACTCTCAAATACAAACAATTAATGCTCGAACCTATAACCGGCGGTTAAAATCATCTGGGCCTGTGATACTGCATCAAGGGGTTATGTTCACGAGCCAACCCAAAAGAGCAAAGAAGTAGCCCTGCCGGGAGTGGACCATATCGAGCGAAGAGGGTCATAGGACCCAAGATTTCATGAATTGAAGACTTAGACTAAGAAAACAAGCCTTGTGAACCTCCGCACGCCTCTAAATTATGTCGATATTATATGTAAACACTCGAGAGGGATCTTGTAACCGCCCTAAAAAGGAAAAATACTCTTTCCAAGGTTTTAACCATTAATAAAAGGCGGTTCCATTCTTACGTTATATGTTAAAATTATACGGAAACGCCATGCTGGCATGCTAATCCAAAGTATAATTCTAGACCAAAGACATTTAAGCGATCACTGCCGACCTCAAATAAGTTTCCAACAAATCGCTTAATGAAAAGCCGATTAGCCAATAAAGAGAAAAGCTCTTATAAGTAGACACTGCGAATCGGGTAAACCGCAAAACAGCTTAGCTCCCACGTATTGGGCCTCGCCCATCAAGCACTGCTAATATGTGCGGTTAATTACCTGAGTTGCTGGAGCCGCCACTAGGCGTCGTGATATAAAAGTGAGCAAGCTCTTGTACGAAAATTGAAATTCAAGCTTTTGTACAGAAATTGAAATTCATGAGATAAAAAGCAAGATGAAGATAAAACTTAGAAAACATATATGAAATATTGTCACAAAATATTGTTATCGTAAAGTTACAAACATCTGATCTAAGACTGCCAGGGGCATTATCTTCGCTTCACTGCTTCAGTGAGACGCTTTCTTCATCTTCTTCCTCAGAGTTGGGTGGAGCATCAAGGTGGCGCTTACAACTATTCTTCGCTATAACCGGATGCACTCGCGAGGTTATCTAATCACGGGATTCACCTCAGAATTAAACAACATAAGCAGCAAGTCGCTGCCCCACAAGCCTTCCTCCGAAGTCTCGTAAAATTGGTAGTCACGGATTCCTCCTTGATCCGTCTCGAACCGGCTCTCAACTTCGAGCCTGGCCGCTTCATCCGCCTTCGAAAAGTCGGCCATCATCTCGTGTTCTTTAACTGGGCTGCTCACCCCCTCAAGATTCTGGCCACACTCAAGCATACTCATGGTGAGCCTGCCCCCTCTTATATACACTCTTCTTGGGCCTCTTTCTTCTCCTTCTGCATCACATCCAGAGAGGCCTTCAACTTCTCGTTCTCCCCCATAAGCTTCTCTCATTTTTCCGGGCCGGGCTCTGGGACCTGAGTTCCAGGCTCTTCCTCACGCTGCCGCACGCCGCATCACAAGAGCATCCATCTACTTGCCAAATAATGACTCTATTCAAAGCCTATCAGAAAGATAAAAGGAAAGCAAGGTTAAGACCGGTTCTTAAATCAAGGGGAGTGAAAAGGAAAAGAGAAAGTTACCTTTATCAAAATGAATATATTAACCTCCATGGATCACGAAGCCATCAAAATCACGCCACCCTTCCAAGATCAAGAGTCGTGAAGCTGGAAGGTATCTTGCTTTTCCATTGTGGTTGAGTCTCGGCAGAATCACAACCCATCAAGGCAGTTGTATGGCAAAGCCAAGAATTGGCCGACAGGCCCGCACGACCTTAGGCCCTAATTTGCTCCATTTTCAGAAAAGTCGGTACTCTAGTGGAAAGTGCTGCATTTGTAATGAGGTCACAAGGAAGGTTAACACCTGTCCAAGGGCGCTGGAGGAGTGAGTAAGAAAGTGCACCCAGGATCCTCCGGTTATATCACATGCTCAACCTCAGCCGCTGAAGAACGTGCTTTGCGCCGAGAATAGTTTCGGCCGCTCTCCTTCGGGGAGGCCGATCTCTTTCCGCATTGGGATGTCAAGGCAGCGTCACGCGGTTTCGTGGCAGCCTCCTCCTAGAGTTGTCTCGAGCCGCGGGGACCTTCCTCACCTAATCTTACGAAATGGGTCGACGTTTGCCCACTATCAGGTGCGGACGCCCCAGCTCTTACACACCACTGAAAGCCGCATTAAGAACATCATTCCGCATAAAAATGATGATTAATAAAAAATCTCAAAAGGAAAACGCGAAAATACTAAACAAGTATTGTGAACATATAATCATGCTATAATGTTATACCCAAGAGATCTAGAGGTACCCAAGCGGGGTCATATTCCTCGGATCGAATCAAACCTGCCTCGGATAGCAACTCTCTTCACGTGTTAATCTTTATAAACAGTAGCCGGGCTTGTCAAACACTTCGCTTCAACGCTTCTCGAGTTCAAAAGCCTCCCACTACGGTGGGGCATCTTTTAGCCTCGAGAATGCCAGCCCTCCTCCAAAGTGAACCCACACTTAGATCGCTTATCCATGCCACCCTTCACAGTTAACTCAGTAATAACTCGTTCAGACTAATATTACAACAAGATACTGGGCCAAGCCATGAATATTTCCGGCGGTAAATCTAAATTTCAAGTCAATAATGGGACATGCAACGAATCTAAGCCATGTATATCACATTTGGTATTTAAGATTTCGTTGTAATCGAATTCGACGATATTATTTCAAAAAAGCAAGCTTAAAATTTATGTTGAGCTTCGCGTTTGCTAAAAACCGGCATCGGTAAACTAAACCGAAACTTAATCCATTAAAGTCATAAAAGCTTCGAGATATTTTGTTATGAAGTGACTCTGCCAAGTGACTTTTTATACTTATCCTTAACCTTTTCATCATCATCATTATCATCTTCTTCTCCTTTTTCTTCTAGATTGAAATTCTAAGATTCACTTCAAATTTTTTCAATTTTCTTCTCATTCGCGAAACAAGTCCCCGAAATTTTCTGAGATTCCCGAGACATTCTCTTTCACGCTTTGAGGTAAGAAAGTCTTAATCTTTGGAGTATTTTCGAAGCCTGAGGATGTTGACCTTTTTTTGGGAATTTGAGTTGACTTTGAAGCCATGTTTATTATGTTATAGAATTGTTTAAGCTGATTATCGTATACTGATAATTATCGATTTACATGGGTTTGAAAATGTTCAGATCATAGTTGAATTTTGCTGACTTTTTTCTAAATGGGCGTTTAAATGATGTAAGCCAGCATTTCGACTATATTTGGGATTGCTTACAGCGTAGTTATGATTTTGATTAGTAGAGTAATGTTCCTGGATATTACGAAGCCTTTGTAAGTTGATAAAGGAATTACCTACATTAAAGATGATTAGAAACGTGGATGCATTAGTTGTTATCGAATGTTAGGTTATTTAAACTAGTAATGTGAACTCATCATTAATAGAAAGTGTCATAACTTAACTCGAATAAGGTCATAGGGAAACTTTTATTGGTTATTTTGGGTATCGGTATTTAGACATATATATAGTTAGAATGTTATATTATTAGTTGCAAGGCAAGAGTACTATAATTTTGAAATGTTTTAGGCGCTGATCATTGGTAAAACTGCTGCGATCACATGAGTTTTATTTAGCTAGCCAAGTGAAGACTAATCTCACTCGAGTTTTACTTATCGCATGTATAAGATATGTCACAGATTTCGCTGCTGTCCCTGCGACATGCTTCACCGTTATTCCACTATACGGTATTTATGCGTACGTGTTGGTTATATATATATTGATCATACATGGTCAGTTGTATTTGCCTGTGAATGTATGATTTTAAGTGCTTTTGGATTTAAAGCTGTTATTTCCTCAAGGCTGGGCTCGCCGGTGGTCCTACGAGTCATATAGATGCTTTGCAGGTGTTGGGAAATGTGACAGAAGAGTCAGATACTTGTTGACGTTGTCGGTCGAAGCCGACGTCAGCCTGGGCTGAAGATTTGTCCCAGATCTCGCTTCGCTCCTAGCACGATTTCAAGCAGCCTCTCGCATTTCTAGTAACGATTCGTGATTTCTTCTGCACCTCAAGCATTTATTCGTGATAGCTTATCATCTAGCATGTTTCTCCCCGCAGGCCGCTTGATTATATGCATTAGTCAGAACCGACTTATATCGAGTCATAGGTCGCTGAGCCGACACTCGCTGAAGTTGTCGAAGCTATACTACTGCCGAAGCCGACAATTACTGCTGAAAGCCGCTGAAGTTGATACTATTGATCGCGCTGACGGAGTCGCTGGTCGCTGAGCCGACGGTGGGGTCAAGTTGTATAGTTGGGTAGTCATGCTGGTTGGCCAGAGCTGGCTGAGTCTATTTGGTCAGATTATATGCTGTTTAGACCTGTGTCAGATATGTTTTATGATTCATTTATATGTTTTATGACTCATTTAATGCTTATGGATACGATTGATTACGTTAGAGGTTGCTTACGACCGATTTTTTAATTAAGATCGGGGTTTGACATGTCTCATACACGATTTCGTGATCCTAAGGCCGCAGATTCATCGTTGTACATTCTTCTGCTGCTAAAAGTCGAGTTGATCAATGTGTCGAGATAACATTTGAATTGGTAACGTTAGTATGCTAACATTATAAACCGAAGTTTATGCTAATCTATAGATGATGTTGATGATATTTTATATATGGTGAAAAATTAGATTCAAGTATGTTGGGTTATAAGTTATGATCTGATCACGACAAGCATTACCATTAAGGCGCGAATATGTTCTATATACTAAATAAGGAATTTGGGGAGATAATTCGACGCTTAGGTTATCTTGACACATATGTCATGAAGTTGTATTAAGATACGAAACAACGTGAGACCTTATTATAAATATTTTGATAACAAATAAAAAGCTATGGACTACGATTCGAAAGAATAATTTTAAGTAACCGCAGATAGTTAATCGAAGCCACAGAGGCTTTACAGATCGTATGTTTGCTGCATCCTAAGTTATGAACATCGAGTTGTATGCCGAAGCCACAGGTTAGAATAGATATTAGAGTATTTCCGGTGATTGCTTGTATCATGAAAAGCTGTCGACGTTATAATGCCATCAGTTTTAGCTTAAAGCCACAAGAAAAAGATTTATCATGCTGGTAGTAGCATAGAAAATATATAATACTTGTGGTGTATATTGTTAGATAGTAAATTAACTCGAGTTATCCTCAAGGCCAGACAAAGCATGGACATTTCATGATATTTCCAGATTCAATTAACTTCATACCGACTCCTATTCCCCGACACGGGCGAAGGCCTTATGCTCAGGTTGTCATGGATGACCGAGATGCTTCGTCGTAGTGAAGCTACGCACCACGAAGACATGACAATGACTACACTTCATACTTTTATTTTCTTTGAAAGTTTTTGGTTGTATATACAATTATACGTCAGAAACCCGTTGCTCACAACAGATTTGTATTATTATTTTCAAAGGGTCATGTGTCAAGCTAGTTCACCGACGGACGAGTTGTATCAGTTTACTTATCATGTTAAATGTCATTTTGCTATTGTGATCCATCGTCATGACTCGATTATTCAAATTGACGACGGCCCCAACTCAGGCCCACTTGCTGTCACAGAACCACTTCGATCGCCACCGATCTTCCGCGATCTTGTCAATCTGGTCAACAAAATGTTCTAGTCTGGCTTGGCCGAAAGTGAGGTGCTCCACCTGAGCGATATAAATTAATGCAACTAAAGAATAGGTCTACGGTGGGGTTTATATGGACTATCATACATGCTAACATGAAGATGGTTATTTCTAGCCACCCACTAGGCGTATTTTCCCTGGGGCACGGTTTACGGTTAATAGGAGGTTATTTACAAAAGGAGAGAAGGGAAATCTACAGCCATAAGACATTGACTCTATATACATCGCGGTCCAACTCGCGGAAAAGGGACCTTCAATTGGTATGATCATCATGTTCAAAACCATATCCCCTTCCACGGGAAGTCGCATCTCAACCGAAGGGGGAATGGAAAAGTATTGCCTAAAATTTTCTAAGTCTCTGTGAGGAAAAAGGAACGGTAAGCGAGTCATGGATTACAAGAGTAGAACAACGTAGCTGGCGATCACCTGTGTTTATTGGGTGCATGTCTTAGCTCAGGATGTCCGCCCCATAGAGAGGCTGCTAGATCTCAGCCAGAATACTCAATGATAAAGGCGATTCTGTGAGGTACATAAGATAATGCATGCTCATATAATCCTGATGTAATGCATTATTACACTCCTAATACTTGCCTATAAATACCTCATCACTAAGACATTCCCTCTTTAATTCCAAATTCTATTTGTTAAGACATTTCTATATTCTCGCATTTCCTCACATAACCAAAATAATCGACTGATCGTCGGTCATTAAGGACGCCGACGTGGTCACACTTTCTGTGTCCCATAACCGAGCAGACTGCACTACGGACACAAACCGCACCATCTCCACACCCACTAGACGCACAAGCGTAGTCGTAGCGTTAACATCCTTTGTTCAAAAGACTATATCCACCGACGACGAAATTCGTAGTCTGGGCCATTGGCCACAATTTTGCAATGTAGAAATTGCTAGATCATTATAACCATTAAGACGTTAATGGATTGCACTATCACTTGACGATTCAATCCTCTGCATTTCTAACTGCATCAACTTCCCGCCCCTGCATCTAATGATATCCACTCGAATTCACATCATAGTAGTTCAAGTTCTAGAAGTATCTGCACACCCTCAGGGAAAATACGGATACATCAACTACAAGTCTAAAATATTTCACAATGCTTCTAATATAGTCTCTCGCTTGAGTAGAGGGGTTAAATCGGAGTTGGGTTTTATGACACTAAGGATTTTTCGTAAGATTTTGATACTAATGATATGAGCCATTGGATCAATTACCACATCATTCTTTATGATCCAATGGTTATAGAGGTTCAAGGGTACAATAGTCTTTCTTGCAATTTTCTCAAAATAACTGCCTAATCAATAACATACCATTTATTGCCATTTTTTTTATCCTCCATTTAACTGTCAATTTTTTATGTTTCCTCCAATTGATCACCTTCCATAAATGAATCCTTAAATTGCTCTCATTCAATTTCTATTTAGCATATTTTGCTCACTATATTCTATCATTGATTCTCATTAAATTCAAAAAAATTAAGAATATCTTTAGCAATTTAGAGTTCATTTTAGTGAGAATATTTTTCCATTGTTTTATTATGATGTATGTCATTAACATTATGTAGGGCAATGAATTAGTGTTTAAGTTGTTGAGTATGTGGTGATCTTAATTGTGATTTTTACTAATTTATATATCTATTTTTTTTGGAGTTATTTGGAGTTAAGTTTTTTGTAGCTATAGTAAATGCATCTGGATAATACTTAATCACAACAATATATTGGATAAATGGTTCGTTCTGTTGTTTTATATTGTAATTTACAGTTGCTTTTACTTGCTTTCATATGTATGGTGCCTTGTTAACTATTGTTTTGAGTGACTTTGTTAATTAAGATCTTGCACTTTAACATTTGTCATATATGAATGGACATGTGGTTAACATTTATTACTCACATGATTATTATGATATGGTTAAATTAATTTTGCCACTCTCTACCTGTCTACTGACTAATTCTCATTATTGATCTTTCTAGTCAGTATAAAATTTCCAAATAACATTAATAAAATCTACATTCCATGATCAATCATAAACAATAATATCATTAAATATTGTTTCCACATGCAACATTCTTTAGGTTTGTCTAGCACAAACATAAAAATAACTCTACTTTAAAATCATTATCATATTTTCTTCTTCTATTCCTTTCCTTCTTTTTGCAACGCTCCATGAATCTCCTTTTTCATTAACTTGCTTCTTTAATTTTTGGCCATGATAGCTGGACAAAATTAGAAATACATTGTAAGCAATCGACATTCTGACACTGTATCACAATAATTAGCCAAATTGCTATGTTTTGTTGACTAATATAAATTTACCAAAAAGAGTTAATATGGTGGTTAATCTTAGTTATCTATCGCAAACAATAGCCAAATGCAATTCCAGATTTATGTACTCCAATTACGAAGCTAATAAACATTCATAGCAGCTTGGACAATGCTATTTGCATCAAAATCATTCACATTTTAACTATGTTGCCTCATAATCTTGTTGCTATGGCTAATTGAGAGTCCTGACTAATTCAACATAGGTTTGGTTAATAACTCAAAAAAAATGAAAAAAATGAAAAAAAAAAAACTAATAAACTCTAAAATCAACTTTGAATCACATCTAAAATTGAACAATTAATAAAAAACTCTAAGAATCACCCCTGAACATTCATAAAAAACTCAATTCAAAATCTAAAATTAAAGATTCCAATTTTCAATGAGAAACTCTGGTTCTCAATTCAAAAGCTTGGATTCTATATAAACGAAAACAGTATAAAATGAAAGCTCAGAATATAGAGTTTAGGCCGACATCAGATGAATGCTTCGTAACACCAAGAATTATATATATAACGAACTAATAATTTAATTTTTGTTCAATATTAAACATGGAATTGAATAATTAACCACTTAATATTTTTTTTCCTCAAACGATATGAATATCATTAAAAATGACAGACGTTAACAAAGTACTAACGTTTGTAGCAAAGAATGAAAAGCAACAGCCCAAGTTATATCTGGTAGTGTAAAGGGGCGTAAAAATAGGGTGGGTTAGCAAGCCATATGGCCTCCTCGGCCTCTGTGGTGCGATTATGATTGTATATGCTACGTGTGAAACCTACGTTTGCAATTGGAATTTGGCCTCATCTGAATAATGAATGTCTCCAATCAAATTTCCACTTCCATGGGAGTATGTTGTCTCCCATTAATAACCTGAATTAGGTACTTCGAGTTGCTCTCGATCTCTACTTTTCGCCATTGATTCAGACAAGCAAACTCCATTGCACCTCTTATAGCTAACGCTTCTACCATTAAAGATGAAGTTACATTTGGAAGATGGATGAACTTCGCCCCCAGAAATGTACCTGTTGTATTCCGACCTACACATCCAACAACTCCACTCCTTCGTAGTCGATAATTTGTTGGGAGGATGTTGTGCAAAGCCTTCAAGAGGAAATATTTTACTCGAGGAAGAAGCTGCATTTTCCACAGATTACTCTAACGGGATCAACAACACTCCCACTACCATTTACTACTTACTCGACCCCTACCCTTTCCATTTCTCTTCATGTCGCAGGCACATTTATAGCCTGAACAAGTGAGATATACTTCGCTTCTAGTGTATTGCCAGATAATTTTATCTCTCACATTAAGCCGACTTAGCGGAATGGATAGAACAGTGGCTGCATCATCACTATCCAAAACATTTTCCATCCCCTCGCGATCCCAAGCACCAACATCTTTAATAAAGTTGCGAAACCCGACGGGGAGCCATTTTCGTTACCCTCGAACATTAAAATCCATTCAGCCTTGGAGCATGGTTCGGTCCACATGTCAATGCCGGCGCATCCCCTACACGTCGTCGGCTCTCTTTGCTAACACTTTCCCTACCTTCATGTAGACTATATACCCATAGGATGGATTAGCACAACGCAAGTTCATACAATCAAGTCTTTAAATCGAGCCCACCCCCAATATTTTATCCTCATAAGTTTGTTCCAAGCCTTCCAATGGATGCCTTTATCTCCCCTCTCCATTCGCCTAGAAAAAGTGTGCCATCATGCTATTGAAGTCATCAATTATACCCAACGGGAGCTTAAAACAATTCATAATAAAATTAGGAATAACAGATGTTACCAACTTTATCGTACCACCTTCCCATTTTGAGACAAGCTTCCTTTTCAACCCTTAATTAAGCCCTTCAACCTTTGCACGGATATGCAGAATACCTCTTTCTTGGTCGAGACCACCACGAGATGGAAGGCCCAAATATTTACCTTGGTCGCCGCTTGGCTCGTACCCATAGTCGCCAAAAATACTCCCTCGCCACTAGTGAATTATACAGCTATGAGAACACTTCACGAAATTCACTTTCACAAACTGAGCGGCTACTCTCATGTCCCAAAGATTACTCCTGTCTACAGCTTACCTTCCTCGATAGTAGCTTTACATAAAACAATAAGTAATAAATCGCAAAAAGGATATGACTCGCGCTTGGGTTGTCTTTGCTAATCTTGATCCTTGTGTGACTCCTTTCCTCGCCTTCCCCATGACAAACATGTGAGGCCTACGCACAAAGCAAAAAGAAATATGGCGACAACTTGAGTCACTTTTGACGGATCCCCAAGTCGGCCTGGCAAAACCCTTAGGAGCACCATTGATCGAGCTATAAGGGCAGAGTCGAAATTAAGCACATAACCCAATCAATCGAGCACATGCGACAAAAACCCAATTTTAACATGATCGCTATAAAAGACCGTTGCCGATCGTAGGCACTTTACTCGTATCAAGCTTGATGACCATATAAGTATTATTTTTAGATTTTGAGTGATTAAATATGATGAAGAAACTCGTGAGCAATACGTAATATTATCGGAGATATTATCCTTCGAGCCCAAAAAACACTTTGATTCTTCGAAAATAAGTCACCGTATGAGCGAGGGGCGCAACCTACTAGTCATAACTTTCCCAATGATTTTTTTGCCACATGATATTGCAAAGACTAATAGGCCACAACTCATCATATTAGCAGGACATAAAATCTTAAAGGAATCAAACAAACATGCGTGTGATTTATAGATTTATGAATTCGGGAGGCGAAAAATAAGTTGTGAAACGGCGTTGTGAGCGGCCACGTGAAATATCATCGGCCCAGACACAATATCCTAGAAGACTAAAAGAAAAACCGTCATACCATCCGGGCGGAGATTTGTTGGCGGCATCTCAAAAGGCAGCACGCCTTACCTCCTTGCTAGTAACGACCACGGTTAACTAACGGTTCATCTCTTCACTAACTCGATATTGATTACTGTACAACTCTGGCTGGGTACGGATTTGTACTGAAAATATTAGAAATATGAGTCCTCAACTTTGTCCGCCTCCTGGCACCTCTATTGTCTTCCATCCCCAGCAGTAAATTCCTCCATCATCTGACCATTGCTAAAGCATGAAAATACCTAGTATTCTTATCACCCTCCTTGAGGTTCTTATCCTTCGCTCTAACTTGCCAATAGTTCTCTTCCTCCCACCCAGCCTCGTCCAATTCTCGCTCCAAACAAACTAGAGTGTCTTGGCCTTCAAGATCAACACAACCAGATTCATACACGGCCTTGATCTTACTTTGCTTAAATCATCAATCGAGCAGGCAGTGAAATTGTGTCTTGCACAACTCGATCAAACCCATGCGCACATTCTTTAGTTTCTCACTCACTATGAACCACCATGATCCATGCACCTCCTTTGCCCAAGCTGTCCTAATCACCTCTTTACAACATTCATTCCCCACCCAACGTTTATAAAAAACAAACCTCTTCTTAGTTTTCTTAATATATGCATCTGTATCTAGAAGCAGAAGACAATGATCTGCCCCAATCATATCCAAGTGAGTACAAGTCGCCTTTGGGAAGTCCATACACCATTGAGCATTTGCGAGTGTCCTATCGAGTCTAGCCTTTATGGTGTTCCCCCTCCCTGACACCAAGAATATATGGATGTCCTGTAAAGCCCAAATCAATCAACTCACACATTATGACAAAGTCTCGAAATTTTTGCATTCTAATTTATGTCCTTTCAATCCCTCCCAGCTTCTCATCCTGTTTTAAAAGATCATTGAAATCGCCTATCAAGCACCACCCCATGTCATGATTTGGTGGGAGAGACCTCAAAAACTCAAAACTAATTTTTTCTAATGTCTTCCACACAACTAGCATATACGAAATTTGCATCCCACTCCTTTTTTCCACTCTCATTCATTCAAGCTTCCACAAACCAGTTAGTGCACCGTTCAATAGCAACCATCTTTTCTTCCTTCGACATAATTTTTATTCCGCCAGCAGTACCCACAGATTTGACAATAAAACTAACAATAAAAAATAAAGTACAAGTAATGTTCATTCTTTTTTCTTTATTTTTTATTTCTAGCAAAACTATTACATCAGGAGACCTAGGAATACAAAACAATCCTAGGCATGATTTGCCGGGACTTACCAATGCCCTGACAGTTCCACACGACTAGCTTCATCAAAAAAATTGGGGCTGTTTTGGGTCGGCTTCTTCCACCCTATGGTGAACCAAAATATCCGTAGTATCCTCCCGGGCGGCCCCACCATCGTCCCTGGTCTCCGTACCCCCCTCATTAATCTCCCCACGCTGTTCCCATTCAACACATACCTGCTTCCTATCACGATGCTCCACTGAATAGTCCAATTTTCTAGCAGACCAAGCCTTCGAAACCTGCACTTTTGGTAGACTTTGCGGGCTCTAGAGAGCTCAAAACCCTTTTACTATTCCAATTACACCCCCTCCCCCCCAATTTGGTATTTGAAGCTCGAGTCCTCCCTATCTTGATGCATACTTACTGTAAATTACCTGAGGAAAATTTCAAAGGTCTCTCCTCAGCCTCCACCCTACCGTGTAAAACATCCTCACCAATATTGTAGTTATTTGGCAAAATATTTTCTTTCCCTGCTTGCGGCATTGTCTTGTTAGACACCATCCCCCTCGAGCCCATATCCACCAAAACTAAAGCTTCGACTTCCTCTGCTCTCTTCATGACTCCCACTTCTTCTTTTCTCCCATTTTCCTTAATGGTCTCGACTAAGGCATTGTCTCGACTAAGGCATTGTCTCGACTAAGGCATTGTCCATGACTTCCATTAATCCGTGATTACTAGAGTTATGCTTCAACACACTTTCCTGAATTGCTACCCGTGATCCCATAGTATTCTCCAGAGATCCCAAGGATAATCATCTGTTTCTGACTATTGGTGTCCCCACAGCTTGCTGCATTGGTTCCCTCAGAATAGTAATTTTGTAATTAATGGCAGTTTTCTTGTAGCCAAACTTCCCCAATTACTATATTTGTAAATAGGGAGGCGGCCAGCTTGATCGTTCAGCATCCAGCTTTGCGCTTTTTGAATTGTAACACCTCAGCTATCTAGCGCATTTGATTGACCTAAGTTCTAGAATATCTCCAAGAAGATTCCCCTTCCCCCTGTTTCATGATATAGCCGACCTTGATTATTTGTTCTTAAATATTACACATGCAATTGAAAATTAACCACTTCATACCAGTTTTTATGAATTCAAAACATGCAATTTAAAATTAACCAGTTAATATAATTTACCTTCTTTAGTTGGTTTCGCTATTCAATTTTCCTGAGATAACAACTGAGATTGGTTTATGAAGATTTTGATTTTCTGAATTTTTGGTATTGATATAATCACATTCCTTGTTTGTAGGTGTTTTTTATTTGGTTGATATGGCTAATAAATGTAAATGAACTAAAAAATTGGTTGCCATTTTCTGATTTGTTAATGATTTGCATTGAATTTGCTGAAATTGACCTTTAGTATCCTGTACTAAGCAAATGCTCAGTACCAAAAATTGAACTCCTTAAATCGTACATAATATTAATCATGTGATAATATAATTAATTTAATTATTTAATAATAGGAGGTTAATTTTGAATTGATCAAGATGAAAAGTAAAAGATTTAATACTCCTTTCATATCAACTATAAGTGATTGGTTATGATTAAAGTCTTGTATCAAAATAGTTAGTTGTTTAGTGCAAAAATGATTATTTACTTTATGAGCATACAATTTTTGCATTGGAGTTTAAAAAATTCTTTAACATTATCATTGTTTTGTCTTCAAATATTTCTTATTTTTTATTGGTTGATAATTTTTCTCTTAGAAAATAGTAAAATAATTGATGCATTAATAAAATATTTTTTGAAATTTAAATAATGTCAACATATTGATCACGAGAATAGAGTCTTTTGCAATATACATGAATGATAGATAGTGTAATTAGTCGTTTGATTTATTTCGTATATATATTGAAATTAGGTGATGGAGCGAATGAGCATATACTAATGTTTCTTTACAAGTGTTTCATCCTTAATTAATAAAATTATCTAATTATATTTGAATTAATCTCGATATTTGATTCTTATTAAAAAATTAGATGTTAAATTATACTCCTTTTCCAAATACTACATTCATCCACTTGAGCATAGTATACCTTAAGCTCTTTTTTTATTTATCAATTTGTTCCATTTGACAAATTCTTACATGTATTTTAGGAAATAGGTCAATTTTAGCAAAGATTAAAATGTTCTTTTTAACTTAATTTGGAAAGAGTGAAAATTAAATAATCTTATTACATGAAGGAGTAATAAATTATCAACAAATTATGCGGCCCCAATTGGTACTGATGATATACCGAAAAGTAACGAAGTGGGCCAGACCGAACTAAAAATGTATAGCCCATCTGACAACATACAAGAATTTGTGTTGCATAATCATCCTCCTTTGAAACATATAAATTTGATTTGAAACAAAATTATGATATTAAGGGTGTGTTTGTTTTTTTGGAATTGGAATTGAAATGGAATTTCAATTTTGTGGAATTCCAATTCCATGCAATTCTATGGAATTCCAATTTCGAAGTTTGGTAAAACTATAGAATTCGATAGAATTGTAGTTGATTCCAATTTTTGTGGTTGGATATACGCAAATTCATTTGGAATTCATTTATTATTAAGTCATTTATGAATATTATAATTTCGAATTGTTGATTTAAATGAAATTTCATCTCGGCCACGATCCGAGGTGCCATATTTTTAATAGTTTCGTACCGAACAATATTTCCTTCGTATCCTTTTGACCTAAGATCGTATTTTAAATTACGTCGGGGCCAGTATTTTTCGGCGTTTAAATAGAGTCTTTATTTTCGACCGGGTTTGCCCCAATATATTTTAGTGATTTCGATCGGGGAACATATTTTCGGCCGGTTTAGACACAGCGACCATATTTTCGACCTATGATCATATTTTGGCCCTATTAGGCCGAGACCTTACTTTCGGCACGTTTAGTCCCACTGAACCATATGTGGTGGGAAGGTGACTTGTCGTGCGTTGGCATCATAGTTAACACCAAGGGCCGTGTGGTATAATATTTTAAAGTTTATATGGGTATTATGTATCTTTAAGTTTATAAAGATGTATGATCCTCTGACTTTAAAGTTTATAGAGGATATGGTGCAAAGTGATGTCTGAGGAGGTATGATGCTTACTAATTAGAATGGATCTTCATGCACTTTTGACATCATTTCTTTTGTAATTTCTTTACTATTTAATCATCTTAGAAAAAGAAAGACATTCTTTTTCTTAAAATGGATAGAGAATAGCCAAAATGAGGAGGAGAAATAATTGGACTCCCTGCATTTCTAAAGTAGTGAAGTTCCGATGGTTAAATTTAAGATTTTGTCATCAAATATATATGAAAGCAATATTTTCAATGTACTGTACCGTCGAGCTTAATAACTTTGTAAATGAAAATTATGTATGTCAATTAAATCCCTTAATTTTAATTTAACCACCAAAAGACAAACTTCAATATCTTAAGGAACAGGATGGAGGGTGTACATTTTAAAAGGTTCATTCATCTAATTTGTTACATTAAATGGGGAGGTAGCTGCTGATGTTTTCTTATGGGTAACAATAAGGTATCAACTGGAGTTTAAGTGGTGCTATTTATGTGCCTTTTTGTTTCATGTTGCTTGAACTCTGTCGATGTGGCGCATTTTTGGCGAGGCTACAATTGGATTGGGCGGTCTTTTCTTTCTGTCCCTATTTTCGCTTGGATTCATTTGGTTGGGCGGTGCAAATGTCATCACTGCGCCCGCTTCGAGAGAATCTCCATGCAGGGGCTCCCAGTGATCTTTTTTGGAAGGATTGGCGGATCGGGGTATGGTCGCTCACTGGGCCACTGTACGTCCCGAGCACAGACTCCCAGTGTTGACTGCGGTTTGTTAGATAAACTTGGGTTGTGATGTCGGGAGTCTCGATGTGCTCGAGATGCGCAGGCGTGGCAGAAGTCGTCAGTAGTATTTCAGATGATAAAGATAGAATTTATCAAGAAGATTAGGCGGCGTATGTGTAAAGAAAGCGTTACGCTGGCTTGATAAATGAAGAATTGTTGCCATAGAGAATACGAGAATTCGCTGGTGACACGTGTCGACACCCTCGGGTGAAAGAACTACCAAATTAATATACCATTACATTGAGGGGCAGATATTGGCGATAAGGGGCTACTTATCGATTGCCCGGCTGAGTGGGGGCACCCAAGCCGAGGCGAGCAGGACGAATATCCTCAGGTTTGAGCTCGGCTCGGTGAACACCGAACCTTAGGTTTGGCTCGGCTCGGTGAACCTTGACTTGGATTGTAGCTTGGGTTCGAGCGGTTTTGCCGGCTGTGAAAAAACATCAAATTAAAATCCCAAAATCAAAACATAGTGAAATATGTATCTCGAATCTTGTATCCAAAACATAATTGAAATATGTATTTCAAACATAATTAAATTGAACAATTAAACCCCGAAAACTTGATTAATATCCGAAATCCTAATTGTTGTGTTCTTGATTTGTAAACCGTTCAATTCATTCTTGCATTCTTGATTCTTCAATTGATTGTACATGCGTCGTCATTTAAAGATTAATCTCGATTTTGCGTGGGGTGGAAAAATTGAGATTTTGTGGAAAATATTGATGATCTGATATTTTGGAATTTCCTTAGTTGGATTTTGGGGTTTTGGACTTTTGGTTGTGTTCTTGAATTGATTTAAGGCGTGAAGAGAGAGATGGAGAGTGTAGAGATAGAGATTAGAGTTGGAGAGAGTAGGGAGCTAAAATGGAGAGAGAGTAGAGACTAGAGAGATGGAGAGATGGAGAGAGTACTCCCCAATCGTGTTGGTGCTTGGGGGGGTTGGGGGCGTGGACTAAGCTAAATGGGGGTGTTGTATGGGTATGGGTTAGGCCCAAGTCAAATTAGTTAAATGGTACCAGGCTTAATTCCGTATAGGCCCACGAACTATGGCCTATGATCTAATTTAATCATGGAAACTGTATTAATTGCCCCGAGCAGTATTGGTTTCCATTGCCCATAGCCTCTTTTTAACGCAAATAACTATAGTTCCAAATCAATTAAGGGGTAGTATAGTCATTCTATTTATTACATTGGCTCAAATCGATCAGCTCCCAAAAGCCAACGACCGTATACTAGATAGTGCGATTAAGTTAGAAAACCATTATAGTAACTTAGAAAATCATCTCGATTAGTTCAAGCGGAGTGCGATTAAGTTAGAGACACAACGGCGTATGATCTTTGTTATTTGGTGTTAAAGAGAGGCGGAGGGCAATTGAAACAGTAGTTGAGCCGAGGGGCAATTTGAATAGTTTAGATAGTTCGAGGGGCAAATTAGATCATGGAGGCCATAGTTCGGCATGCGAGTTAAGCCTAAATGATATTAAATGATATTTTTTGGTGATGGAGTTTATGGCCCAATGTCATGTAAAGTTATCGAGCCGAGCTTTTCGAACCGTTCGGCGAATCGAGGCGAATATCTTGGTTTTAAGGTTTGAGTGTCGGTTTGATTTCCCAAACCCGAGACTCGAGCCGGTATTCAGGCAAATACTTGACAGAATGTCGAAACTTCAGGGGATTAGATTTACGGAACTACGCTTTTAATGAAACGAGAATTGTGTCTGCTTTTTTTGGAAATGGTGCAAGAATATCTTGCTGTTAAATAGGTTGATTAAACACTTGATCCAGTAACTTTGGCGCCCACGACTAGATAAACCGTATCTCTTTCTCCTCTCCAGCAAAAGGTGCCCATACGTCTTCTTTTATGCTTTCATTTTCCCAATTTGTTCATAATCTCGTTTTTAAATGAAACCCGGCCTTCTTTCGCTTTATACTTCCCTTGCAGTGAAGAAGAATCCCAAGAAATGTAGTAAAGATTCTCAAGAACTCGAGCCCCACGCCCGCGGAGGTGTAGTAGAAAGAACTCTTGATGAGATAGAACACGCTAGACTTAAGTGGCCTCCAGGGGGTCGATGCATTTTAATGGTTCGATCCTTTTTCAGCATCCAGAGTATTCGTCTGGAGACGATTCTCATTTTAATGATTCGACGGTGAGGATAATAATGCGGAATTTAAATTCAAGAGCTCGTGGAAGGGATTCACGAGAGTGACGGGGAAGTTTTTCTTTACCCGATGTTACGGTGAGCCAACGATAGAGGCTACTTGAGGAGTTGAAAGTCCTGTTAAAGAAGGTATCAAGTGGAGAGGGGCCGAAGAGGAAGCCCAAAAAATCAAAGATATCCCAAATTTACTGCCGGTGTCGAAGGTTGCGAGGGGCGGCTAGCATGCAAATGACCCTGGAGTGAAAGATTCTCAGACTCTCGAAGGGTTTCGTAAAAAGACCATGAAGAGCGTGGTCGCGAAGGGTCATCTTCGACACCTTCGAGATCATTACTCTATTAGTCCGAAGGTAGAAATGAGGGTCCCTCTCGAAGGCGAGACCATCGATGCCCCTTTGGAAGAGGGATTTACTCCGATCTTCTGGGAGTTTGAACTACGGTACAGTTGAGAGCAATAGCCTTAAATTGACTCCATAACTACTGCGGTCGGTGGGTGCCCCGGTCCAGGCCCAGGTCACTAGCTTGGGCAACCGTGACTGCATTCCAAGTGGGATGTCTATCTGTCGGGGTGGTGCCCAGCGTGAACCTGTTTTCGAAGATCTTCAATGTTGTCCACCAAGGGGTCCTGTCCTATTTGCACACAGTGGGGGTGAAGAACATGCTATATTAGAAGCGGAAGGTGGAGGCCCCGTGAGGTGGCGTTGGTATTTTAATTCTTCAGGGCGACTGCTCAATGATGTTCCCACGAACTTTGTATGGACGCGCCGTCCTCGAGTTCGAGGAATCTTAGGCCTTAGAGGCCGAGATTCATAAGCTAGTGGATGGCTTTCATGACCTACCTCGAAGACATTTGCCGCGGGGCGTGGTAGTCAGCGGAGTTTGTGCAAAGGACCCAACAGGTTCCCTGACATGACTCTAGGTTCGATTGCTAATCAACTACTTGTTTGTCTTTTATTCAACCTTTACCCGACATGACTAATTAACAATCTTTCCGCAGTTTGCGAGATAAATTACTCCTCTTTTCAAAGTGGGGCCGCCTTTTAAACCCGGACAGAGTGAGCTACAAATCCTGCAATTAAATAAGTGGGTAGAATTAAACTGACCTCTCACACAGCCACTCCTCGTCAAGGCGAGCAGAGTCAACCTTCGTTCAGGAGAGAAACCGAGAGAAGTGTATGAAGGTGTGAAGCCCCAGTGCGAAAAGCAAATAGAAGAGCCTCCCAGGTGCCCGCTGTCAGTCATATGGTACCCGAAGCAATCGAAAGGCCCCGACTCTCGTCGCTTCTACGATCCATGATTGGGCCATGCCCGTCGGCTCGAGAAGAGGTATAAGAGTATCCACCCATACTTTGTGAACACTCATCGTACTTCCGCCGAGGGTGGAGGTGGCTTGAGCGATTCGTCATCGACGATCCCACTGCTACTTGATCGACATGTTGAAGCTAGCATCTTTGAGAAGCGGAAGTACTTGGGGGAAGCGATAGTGTTCAATCCCAGCGCCGCCCAACAATTTTCTCATTATCAATTAAGGGTATGTATTTTCTTAAATGTCGCCACTACTTTTTAATCAGTATAATAATTCCACTTTCACTTTTCGAGGCGACCGGCGACTATCTTTATGTCCACTTGATGGGCGAATGCGTGAGGGTTAATGAGGAGTTCGAGCAGGAATATTCTATCGGAGAGTCCATAAGGAGAATCAAAGAAGGAGGAGAGGCCATAAAGAGATGCGATGACCTCCTTCGTCGCCCGAGGAAGAAGTTGATGCCGATGGCCGTGGGTCTCTCTAAGGAAAACTTCAAATAGGAAATGGACACCTGAGAGTTCTCAGAAGGCCACCCTCGACTTTGAGAAGAGCAAAGCCGATCGAGACAAGGTCCCCTCTTGGAGGATTTCCTTGTAGAGAGACCATAATCTGCGCCAGGAGAGAATGCATTTGCCTCGGCCGTTGTGAAGACTTGAGGGGAGCGGCGAGTGTCGGGGAGCTATTGAAAGGGAACACATTGCGTCGCTTAGGGATTTTGTCAAAAGGTCTCCTCGGACTTCTGGGCATATCTCTTTCGAGGAATGGCATTTTACGGGTTGGGGGACTATCTAGTAGACACTTTTGGATATCACGATGATGATAGCGAGATGTGGGTGTTGATGAAAGAAGGAAAACGATGGGTACTCAGGGGTGGCGAATGTCGAATAGATGGGTTGAATGGTTTCTATTTTAGTAATCTTTTTTTGTATAGGACTCCCGGAGCTTTTTTTGTAATATTTAATGATTGCAGACTTGTCCGACTAGTGTAGAGTGCATTCTTTGTATTATCTTTTGTTTAGTAATAGGAATGCACTTTTTATCTTGGCTTCCAATCCTCGATTTTCCAATAAAATTTAAATTTTCACAAATATTCTCTTCATCAATCTTATCACATCGTCATTTCTTTTAATTATCCTCTAGTATATGTGTTATTTCCCCCACATTTTGTGAGGAGTTGACTAACATTTTAGTAAAGTCCTCCTTGATTGTAAATCGTTAGTTTATTCATTTATCTCGACAATCTCGTGATTTACTCGAATGTATGATTTTTGAACTACTTCTCGATTTTCGAAAAACCCCCATTTATGGGTTTCTTGGTTAATTGAAGGGATCTGATTTAAAAGATCGCTCTGATGCAGCGTCGAGATTAGTTTGAAATGAGTTGGTCACTTGTAACCGGTTTCGGTTCGGCGAGGGAATAGTTTGAACTATTTAATTAATCATTAATGACAAGGTCATTTTTATAAGACTTCCTAAGACGAGGGAAATAGTTGAAAACATTTAATTAATCTTAAATGACAAGGTCATTTTATAAGATCTTAATCGATACGAGAGCTGAGGGGAAATAGTTGAAAAACTATTTAATTAATCTTAAATGACAAGATCATTTTTTATAAGATCTTCCTAAATGCGAAGCAAGGGGAAATAGTTAAAACTATTTAATTAAATGCGTAACAAGGTCATTTTTTATAAGATCTTTCTAAATGCGAAATGAGGGGAAATAGTTGAAACTATTTAATTATCCGAATGAGAAGGTCGTTTTTTATAAAAAGATCTTCCTCGTGATGCGAGAGGAAATAGTTGAAATTATTTAGTGTCAGAATGACAAGGTCATTTTTTATAAGATGCTTCTTAGGTAAAGGCGAGGAAATGGTGTGTGCAGTATCCCAAATGATATTACAAAAGTTGGGATCTCTTGGGATGTCGGGGATTATTCCCTAGATATTACAAACGAGTACTCTAGACAAAATACTTCTTGAGGTAATTTCCATACCCGAGGTGTGATGAGGGGTGGCTCACGAGAACCTCGGCTCGTAGGTTCTAGTCTGGCTACCTTAATCACAATAAAGTGCTTCCCACTTAGGATTGAGTTTATTGGTCTTGGGTGACTCGCTTTTGTAACACCCTGTGCAGGTCTCCTTTGTTAAATTGCCTGTTCTTAACCCTTCGATTGTAAAATCGGGACATCGCTTGCTTATGCTCATACATCCGAATCGGGATTCTTGATCACGTTAACTTTCATCGACCGGTCAAGATTTTCCACTAGCGGCTTGTCTTTTTGTCTTTCCCTTATAGCCAATACGCCTTGTATTAGCGAAAAACCTCAACCTTGACCTTAGATCCATTATACCATATCGGAAGGGTTTCGCTTTGTTGAGTTAGAGGGTGTCGTTCGGTAGGACCGTAGAGACACTGTCTGAATACATTAATGCATTGGCCTTTGTTTGAGGGTGCTGTAATTCCCATAAATATAGTTCGGGTTCATGACCTCCACACGTCATTATATTAGGGGATAACACACGATGGCAAATCGGTGCTCGATTCCTAATCAAGTACACATTTCATGATAACCTGAAATCGAATTGTGGCCCGTTGTGTCGGAGGCCCAGATCTTGGGAACCCGTATAGAGTAATAATGTTTTCCATATAAACTCCTGCAAACGGCTTGACCGTAATTGTCCTAAGAGGTCTTTGCTTCGACCCACTAAATTAGACCACCGGGCAAAAGCATCTTTATACTTATTTGGTGGCTTAACAAATTGTGACGAGATCTATGCCTAGCGTAGCGAAAGGTATTGGACCTTGACATGGGACATTTGTTCTGAGGATGTCGAGGCGGCGCATTTTCGACATAGATCACTTCTTTACATACTCCATTGCATCTTTCATGATAGTGGGCCAATAGTACCGCCTAGTAATTTTCCGGGCCGTGGAATGCCCTTTGCATGATGTCATGCGTGTTCTACATGTACCTCGTCTGGTCAGATCTATGATGGCCTCGAGAGGCGCCAAAAAGGAGTAGGCCAAGGTGGGCGCTTATGCAACTCATCTTGTATCATTTGGAACTTTAGCAACTAAATGACTACTTTCTTGGCTTATCATCTCAGGAAGTTCTCCGTTTGGCGTGTACCGAGCTATCGGGCTCACCAAATCCGGTACCTCTTCCCGAGACTAGGAGGGTATTACACTCCATATGGATAGGATGCTCGGACTGTATGGACTTTTTGGTGATGTGTAATAACCCGTTTCATATATGCATTATTATAATATTAGTTGGGGTTAGAAGTTAAGTTTATGTTCGAGTTGTGTTATTTAGCGAGGCAGAGAAACTAGACGAAAAACCAAACTAGACGCTACTTATTTAATCTAGAAATATCTCCCACCTACCTCCACCTAATCATTTCATCATTATCCAAATCACCTAACCATCTCTTGCCACTCTCTGAGGCGGAACACTCTCTTTCCCCTTGATTTTTTCAATTTTCTTGGTGGAATCTCGTTGCAATTCACTCCATAATCTTATTATTCATCTCTCGATCATCTAAGGTATGATTTTTATCTCAAATCTTGGCATTTTGAGCTATAGTTGACTATTGTTATAAGTTTGACTTTTGTTGACTGTTGTGATTTGGGATTTTAAGACTTTAAAATGGTAGGAATGTTACATCTAAGCTTGGATATTGTGGTAGGAGTGATTATGGTTATTTTAGTGGTTGATATGTGTGTGGAAGTTTATAGTTGACCTTAGGTTGACTTTTCCCAAATCAAATTTTAGTTTAGTATGTTAATGGACTTTGATGGAGATGTTTTGGAGTATGGGTTGTGACTTTTGTGTGGTTGGTAGAGATTATGTAATTTTTAGTTTAGCGTTAAGTGAGTAGTATTTGAGATTTTTTGGAATTTAGGTGGTTAATGATGGATATATTGGTTTAGAAAAGTCGATTTTGGGTTGAATTTGAGTTGTTCAAAGTGTTAGTGTTTGGAGGGGAGTGATGGCCGGTGGGTTGGGGAAATGTGATACCGAATTTTATGGGTACAATGAGGCTGTTTAACTTCGCGTAGTAATCTTTCACCTTAAGTTATAATTGGTAACTAAAACAGTTGTTAAGTTGGACAGATAACTAAATAGAGTTATTAATATGGTAGTAAGTAGTAGTATTATATCTCGGTGTTTTGATTAGGCGTTGAGCGTGGGAAGAGTGCACGTGGACTAATTAGGCGAGGCGTTGTATTTGCTAGCCAATGTGAGTATTTATCTCACGGGTGTTGATTAGCTACTTGATTACGGATATGTGTATGTATATGATTTTGTGTTAAATTATATGTTGAATATGAATTGTGGGTTGAGTTGTTGGGTTGTGTTTGTGGTCTCATGAGTCGTATAAGGTGTTTGAGGTGATGTTGAGTCGTATTAGGAAGAGTTGTATATGAGTTGATGATGTATGTTGAGTTGTATTATCCGGTATTTGCCTTATACCTCGGTATAAGTGCGGTGTTTTTGCTTCGTACCTCGTTACGATTCGGTGATGAAAACATGTCGGCCAGGCGTAAAGTTTCTCCTAACGAGGGTTGAGGTTGATTATATGCGCATTAGTTGTAGAAATCCGGATTTATATTGAGTTGTTGAGTTGTTGAGTTGTTGAGTTGATAAAGTTGTTGAGTTGATTGTGTTGCTGAGTTGATTAGTTGTTGAGTTGTGTGATGTCGTCATTGTCAGTTGATAGAGTAAAAGTCAGTGATTGTTGCGTGTTATTAGGAGTCTTTCTTGAAATATGCGTATGTTATTGTTGATTCGCCGTCTTGGAATGTTATTATGCTAGTGGCAATTTATGAGCATACGTAAATGATAATGAAAGTACTTGTAATTTCGTATTAAGACCTTAAATTGAATAATATTATGTACTACATCTACAAATATGCGATATCTCTACTTTGAGTGCAACATGCGTGATTGAGTTAATTTCATTAACTTTGAGATATATATTCGCTTTAAAACTTCATGACTTACGCTATTCGTTATGGAAGCGACAATTTCATTGCTAGGTTGATAGGTGGTGTTGTTCGTCTCAGGAGCTTGTTAGGGTGATTGTGATTTAGAGCTTAGGTGAAAGCGTGGTGTGATTGATCCTCGCGGTCATTATTTTGTTTGGATTGTAGTTCGGTTGTCTATATAGTTGTTGTTTTGGGATTTCTGGCTGTTGTATGTTGATTTTTGGTACTTGGGAGATATGTTGTATGTTGGTTGCTATTCTGTGGTTAGGAATACCACGATGGATTCTTTTTCTTAAAAACTGTTCTTGTCCGTTGTATATTGTTTTATTGAGTTGTTTCAAGACAGGTGTCTTTTAAATTTGAGTCATCCATCGATTGGTGGCGGTGTCGAGATCTGGGACAATTCTAACCTCAGGGAGGCGTGCGACGCTGGGAGGCGGGTGCCACAAAGTCCTCAAAAAATATGTAGTAGCCAATCGGGAGGCGGTGGTCATGTTCATTTGTGACACGGGTATGTGTTCGAGGCGAGATGTATTTGAACCCACTGTGGCATGATGACTGGTGAGTGTCGCTCTTTCTGATCTCCATAATATGTTCGATTACTAGTTTTGAATCACCTCGAACCAACAGTCGTTGAATCTTGAGTGCTTGTGCTATCTAGTCCCGTGACCATGGCCTCTTCGGCTTCATTGTTGGTAGCTTTAAAAGAGAACCGAAGGGCGTATTCGAATACCTCGCCTTCGGGGTGCCGATAAATTCTATGGGATCCGCCGTTGCTCGATCCATCACATGTAATTTCCATCTAGGGACTTCGTCACTTTTTCCTTTTGAGTGCGAGGATTTCCTCGGGATCAGCGAGTTTATTCCTAGCGAGTGGCCAAAGCATGTGCACTTTATGCTAGTTCTCGGAATAGCCGACTTGAGCTTCCCAGCCCCAGTGGTTAACCTCTAGGCCGGCTAGGGGTTGGACATGATCCTCTTAATGGGTTGATCCGTCATTACCTTGATGGGATGCGATTCAAAATATGCTTTAAGATTTCTTACGGTGATGACAATAGCAAACACAAATTTGTCGATTAAGGGGTATGACTCCTAGCCCATAGGGGCGTGACTCAGCATAGTAAATAGGCCTTTGAATACCTAACTGGCCTTTCACGACTAGGACCTGGCTACCGCTCCCGGAAGCTACTTGAGGTATAATTGAAGTTCTTGACTCCCTCGAGGCCTTGTAACTAACTTTGAGGATCCCGGATAATCCTTTAACTCTTGACTCTTTCACATACCGTCCCGAGGAAAAGTTAACTTTGGAGGCTGCCGAGTTTTTCTGAGAAAAATGGCGATTCGGTCGCTGACTTTGAGACAGATCTACCGATGCCTTGAGACAACCCATTATCTTTTGGACCTCTTTGTAAAAGGTGGGAGGTGTCATGTTCAGGATTGCCTGGGTGCAGTAGGGATTGGGCCTCCCGATTCCCTCGTCAGTTATCATGAAACCAAGGAACTTTCCCGAAGTAACACCAAAGGAACAACTTTCGGATTTATCCATGGCGTGGCGATTTTAATATATCCACGGTTTCTTCCAAATTCTTAGTGATACGCACCTTAGAGCTCTTTACAAGCATGTCATCGACATATCTCCATGTTTACTCCCGATCGTTCTTTAAATAATCGATTCACCGTTCTTTTGTAGTTTCCTGCGTGCTTGAGCAAGCGTTACCTGCCGGTAAAGGTCGTACTCCGTTATGAAAATTTCTTGAGTCGTCGTCATAGCAGAATACTTGATGGTACCCTGAGGCGTTCGGGGAAGTCAGCCTCATGTCTCGGCATTTCCCGTCGACCCGACAGCTTCCTGAACGAAATGAGGATAATATCTTTTCGGGCATCTTTGTTTAAATTGGTGAAATCAGTGCACATTCTCCATTTATTGTTGGATTTTTTCACCATGACCACATTGGCTATCCATTCAGAGAACTGAAGCTGCAGGATCTTCTCACCATAATTCTCGACCTCTCTTTGTATGGCAAGGTTCTTTTCGTCTGAAAAATTTCTCTTTTTCTGTTTGATAGGCCTAAAAGAAGGGTCCACGTGCAAATGATGAAGAGACTTTTATCCGCCCACAGCATATCCTCGGACCCCCATGTAATAACCCGTTCCGGTTAATTTCGATAATATGATAATTAGAGTAAAATTTATTTGAGCAGAATCACGTTAAATTTAATAATAGTAGTAGGGGATAATTAGGGTTAAGTTAAGAATGGTTAAATTAGGTCCGATAACTCGTTAGGTTGATTCGAACAAACTCCTGGATTTTTCAAGACAAGTGTTAAGTAAGAGCCCTCATTCACTATTCACTACAAAATCAAACAAATATCTCCCTCTTCACCTTTGTTCGGCCGAGACCACAATGGGAAGCCAAAATTTTTCTCTTTCCCGTTTGCTTCGCTTTGTTGCATATAAAGATCCTCGAGTTGATTGTTAAGGCTTCCCAACATCTTTCTGATTTTGAGATAAGAAAAATAGAGTTTTTAGGCTGATTTTTTTGAAATTTGACTTTTGAGTTGACTTTTACATATTTCAATTTATATGATGATTCTAACTGTTATAGATTTCTATATGATGTATATAAGTGATGAATTCATGATTTAGAGGTTGTTGGAGGATGTTATGGGCCGATTGACTTTTTAGGTTTTTAGTTGACTCTTGGTTAATATTTTCTAAGACTTTAAATGTGTAGGAAGTTTAATTGGGACCTTATTATAGCTATTGTGAGGTTAAAATTGTGATTTAAAATTGATTAAAGGGGTGGGTTGGAAAAGTCCGATTAAAGTGATAAGGTGGAATTCTAGCGAGGAATCAATTGGGTTGTGTCCGGCGGGATTATAAATTAGTTGTTTTTATACGTCATTTTAGACTATTTAGAAATAGTTCCTTTAAGAGTTGGTAGTGTGTTTTCTAGAAGCCTTAGTATAGTAGTAGGTCTTGATTATACTTTAAGGTGTTTGTTGGCGTTGATCGTGGAAAGAGGCGATTCTGTGATTGTGTTCGCGAAGGTTTTTGTGGTAGCTAGCAGAGGTGAGTACTTATCTCACGGTTGTTACTTTACGTACTACTTTTTAAATTGTGTGAGCGTGTTATTATGGTATGATTATGTGAAATGATATACGTATCGTTGTGTTATGAGTGCGTGAGAATGACCAACCACATGTAATGGTTGTCACGATTATCGTGATTCATTTGTGTGAGCCATGTTTCTTGTTATGTGATTATATTCTGGCGGCGTTGAAGGTGCTTGAGGTAAGTAATAGCTTGAATTCCCGACTTATATTTCGATTTACGTGGCACTTTGTCGACCTTGTTGTATTTAAATGGCCTTGTCGGCGCTTATGTATTTCTGTGACCTTGTCGGTTGTGAGTGATTTATGATTGTGAGATGTTTTAGCGTGATGCGTGGGATATTGTTTGGGAGTAGAGTAGTTGGTTATTGGAGGTGTTGGTTGGAGTTATGTATGACTTTGAGGTGACTTGAGTATGGAGTTTGAACATGTTGGGATGATTAAGGGTTAGAGTGACTCGCTTCAGCTAGGGATATGTGGCGTTATTGGCCTTATCTTCGGTATAGAATGCGGTGTGAGATCTATTATCAACTTTGTATGTGCATTGTTGGTATTGGCCTTATACTTCGGGTATAAGTGCAGTGGGGAGATCTATTATCACTTTCTTATGTGCATTGTTGGTGTGCACAACACGGTATAAGTGCGATGGAATCTGTGTCAACTTTGCTATGGGCATTGTTGATGTTGGCCTTATACTACGGGCATAAATCACGGTGGTTGTGCGATTGATCCATTCTGCGGGTAGGCAGTTGAGTATATCTTGGCGTTAGAGTGTGGTATATTTAGCGGAGATATGGGAGATAGAAGGTATTGACTAGAGTTATAGTCATTAGGGTAATACATGATTTTATTACACGTTGTTTTGTGTGCCTTATTGAGACCTTCTATTATGTCTTAACTGCACGTTATGCACGAGACCTTCTTTGGAATCTTATTGTATGACTTTATTAGGTAGTCCACGGATATATATATATATATATATATCGTAGTTTATTCATGTTGGGCTATTATAATATTATACGTCTCGTTCCGTATGGTAAGTTCACCCCCACATGTTAAGTTTTCCTTAGCTTAGCGGTTTACACCCTTTTAAGCTTTAGGCGGCATTTAATTGTGCGAGGTTGACATATGGCTAGTTGATCCGAAGAGAATTTGTTGGAGAGTTTGATCCAGTGGCTTGGTGGCATCGAGATGGTGAGGATCCTCATGATCATTTGATGTGTTGTCAAGCTGTTTTTTGATTGTTGTACTTTTATTTTCAAACTTTAGCCTTGTCGTGGGTTGTCATTTGTATTTTGAGTACGATCTTTACTCTGGGTTAGCCTTGCCGGCATTCTTGTCTTTTAGGACATCTTGTATATATATATGGATTGGTTGGATAGATATCACTGATGGATTGTAAATTTAGCTTGTTTATTTTGAGAATATTAATGGAAATCAAATATTTGGATGAAACTTATGTAGTTTTTACTTGAGTCTGCATCGGTTTGGTGATTGGTGTTTCAGTTTTAATATTTCTACCGCCTCGGGCGGCAGGCACGGGAGATGGATACATGCAGAAGATCTCACCGTCTTTGCAACCGGTTGTATAAGCTCCTTGTTGGAGTAGGAAGGAGTTTCTTGCCTATTCTGAAAGTCTTGGAATTCTGTTCATCATGAAATGGAATTGACTCTAGCTCCTCATGTGGTTATAGACAGCTGCAAGCTTTCTTGAACCCTCAAAATAGGGGTATGGGCATCCACAGTTAACTACGTTGAGGAGGTACATGTTAAGAGAGAGCGCACCGGTATAGAAAGGCGATAGCCTGACTCGCTTTTTACGGTCTCGGGCTTCCCCGCTCCTCCCACTTGTAGGGGAACTTCATTTTTTTAGATGGAGAGGGAGACTAACACTCTAAGAGCTTTGAGAAGAGGCCTCGTAGGTCAATTGTATGAAGGGTCCGGAATGTCTACGACCGTAAAAGGCACTTTATTAGTCATTAGGGAGCTTCGCCAATTGTAAAGTCCAATTCCGCTATCCCGGTGAGGAATTTTGCGGAATGGTGAACCCGGTGAGGGGGTGTGAATGCGGTTTTAAGTGTTTATGAGGAGTCTCGACGTCGTATGCTTGTAAAATGTAGAGGATGTCCATTTGAACTCCACATGTCGACCAACATTCAGGAGGCCACCACAAAGTTAGCGATGATGGGAGTAATGACGGAGGATGCGTCATGTTGGAGTTCCAATCCCACGAGCTCGATTTCCGAAGGTAGTGGCTCTCTCTATAGTTGTAATAGGAGCCGCGTATCACGGACTCGCCGCATGCTTCTTTCTAGTTAGGGTGTCGCCGCGCTCGGTATACTGAGAAGAAATAGTGTGTCTACCGCTACATGCCGAGGGGGTTTCCTTGCCGATCTTTATTAACACGGACATCACGCCGAGGAGGCGTCCTTTCTCTTTGCCGCGAGGGGCTCCCATGGTCTCTTTTCACAAACTCCCTCAGTTGCCCTCGGCGGATTAATTTTTCGATCTCTTCTTTCAACAGTCGACACTCGTCGGTGTCGTGGCCATGATCCTTGTGGTAATCACAATACTTCTTCTCATCCCTCTCAATTGGCGGAGGGATTTTTATTTTTGTGGGGTTTGGAAGTCTCCTTTATCGCGATTGGGGCGTAGATCTTTCGCGGTACCGCGAGGGTGTATCTGGCAGCTCTACGGAATTTCTGTGGCCTTGCCGTCCTGCCTTCCCAAGGATCTTGCCCCACGATGTACGAAAGTTTCACCCTCCACCCAGGCCTTTGGAGGCGGTCCCAAGCTTCGACTCCTTCTTGGCGATTTCTTACGTAGTTCGTGCTCTTTCCTTCGACCCTCGCTTTAAGTGAATACCTCGGAAAAGAAGTTTCGCCTCTTACAACTTGATATATTGAATGGCAGGTTTAGATAACTCATTTTGGGTGTTGGGTGGTTACGTAACATTTGACCGCCCAGGTCATTTACACTTCTGAGGTGAGAGTCATTACAATCCGAACACGAGTCGCCCAAACCCGATGGGCATTTCAGTTTAAAAACCTGGTCTTTTCATCCAAAATGTGATCGCTTGATTAAGTTTCCCAAATCAAAATAGTTTTAAAATTTATAATCCATGGTGATATCGAAGCATTGACATAAATATATACGCAGCATATCCCAAAATAAAGTAATGCCGGCAAAGTACAAAAGATAATTACATGCGTATCCGGGCCACAAAAACTGACAACGGCCGACAAGGCTAAAAAGTTTCAAAAGGAAATACAACGATCAAAGCGATTGACAGCGTCAAAATCGGTGAGGATCCTGCATACCCGATGCTCACGCCACTCGGAAAACTCTCAAGCAGCCTCTTGGCTCAGCCGCTGTCGGCACAGCGCTTAGTAAATGCCGCCCCGATGTCACGAAAGGGGTGTAGCGAGCTTAGTGAAGGAAACGCGGGGGTGGGAGCTGCATGCAGGAGCAGGCCGGTAAATATAGCCGCACGTGAATAAGCCTCACATATATCGGGACTATCTAATCGGATACATATCGTAATCCCAAAGAAAGTGCCATCACATGTCTGCTTGAGAGATATCGTAGAGGTTTTGATAAACACCTGATTCTAGAAAGACATCGAGGGCACAAACATTAAGCTTCCCCAGCATCAGGCCTTCTGCTCTACCGTAACCCCGCCCGATATCGACCTCCAATGCGCTAATGCTCAGAATAGATACACTGCGAATGAACTAATGACATCGCTAGCAAACTACCGTAGTATAAGGCAAAACACGCTCATACACTAGAATCTGGCGCACGCTCTTATACACTAGGAAGTATAAGGCACGCGCGCTTATGCCGCGGTATAAGGCGCGCGCTTATACCGCGGTATAAGGCACGGCACTTATACCGCAGCGGTGGAAACGCGCGCGCTTATACCGCAGCGGTATAAGGCACGCGGCGCTTATGCAACATTATAAGGCGCACCGCTTATCTACGATAAGTATAAAGAGCGCGCCGCGCTTATACAACTTGAGTATAAGGCCGATAATTGTCGTATCCTGTGGTCGCTAATCCTGATAATCCCGGCGTAGAGACCTTGATACTGAGCCTCGAACTTCATGCGTAGCGAACAGCTACTACACTCCCAGCAGTATTCTGACACGCGGTTAAAACATCATGATAAATGCGTCAATCGCGATTGCCGACAAGGCCGCAACGTATCAAGCGCCGACAAGGGCCCGCGAAGCGTACGATAGTGCGACAAGGCCACATAATATAACTTGATGCCGTCAGTACGGAATTGAAATATAAGTTGGGAGTTCAGGCATTGCCTCCAATAATGCTTTGATGCCACGAAGCGATCACGTAACACAGCGATTACGTGTATATCATTCTCATAATCATAACCTGATAACATGTATATCAAAAATCAAGGTAAAGTACGTAAAGTAACACCAGGTGAATGAGTACTCACTACATTAATACATGAGCAACCGAAAGACAATCAAGGTAAGCACTTTTCGCGATCAACGCCTAAGCAACGCGAAATTATAATCAAGACCTACTATACCGGCGTTCTAGAAGATACATAACGACTGCTTGGGGAAGCATCTACAACGGTCTAACATGACGGATAAACTGTCAGTATAATCCCGTCGGACCTGACCCAGTTGATTCCCGCTAAATTCCATCTTATCACTTTCTCGACCGTCTGAATTGCCAGTCATTTTAATTGTCGGCCGGGTCGTAATTATGACATACTAGAAATATCGATTATACTTAGTGGAATTAACACTTTTCAGTAATCCTTTTAATCAATTTTTAAATCACCCGATTGAACATCGCCTTGACTATAATAAGGTCCCCGATATAACCTCTACGCATTTTAAAGTCTTACAAAAATATCCATGAATTCAACCCGAAAACCTAAAAAGTCAACTTCGACCATGCGTCCTCGAAGCGATCTAAAATCAATTAAATCAACATATACGTCGCGGAACCCGTAACCGACTAAAATTTATCATAAAATTCAATTATGGAAAAAGTCAACTAAAAGTCCAACTATGTTAAAAACCCAAGAAATATCTCGAAGGCTTGAGAATTTCTTACGCCTTTCGAAGAGGATGATTGGGAGAAAAGATATTCTGGCCGATCTTGAGTTTGGCGACAATCGAAGAGAAATGGAAAAAATGAAATTTTTTTAAGGGGAGGGATAAATTCGGCCAAAACAAAAAAATGAAGATGATGAAAGTGTTGTGATGATGTGGAAGATAAGCGTGCCAAGATATTTTAACTTCTCGAGTCGTTCGGTTCGGTTAATTCTCCGCTTATCGTGCCCTAAATCTCCACGAACCGATTTCAAAGATAAAAATTCTTCCACGCTTAAGCCTTGACTAGATTATAAATGTAATTCGGCGAAAATTTTTCTGAAATAATATTATCGCCGAAATTAATTATATCAGGGTCCGCGCCGACCGAAAAATTTAGAATTTTTTTTTTTTCGTAGCAGGGCTATTACGAGGTTCAACCACATTTCGTTGAGAGGGGTATTATCTTGTCAAGTGAAAACGAGATCGTTGTCAGCTTTTTGGTTGAAATCGGGATATTGATCGCCTTTCTTGAATGTGGTGGCGAAAGCTTTCTGTCTCCCGGTTTTGTTGTATTTCCATGAGGGTTCTCATCCTAATCGGAAACATGGAAGCCCAAAACTTGTCCATGAGCGGATCTCTTATATCTTGCAGCCGGTCGATGGGGGAATCAGATGGCAGCTTGTAGAACCACTTCAAAGCTTTGTCGAACAACTTTTGCTTAGGAATGCCCTGGGCATACTTATCATTAACTGCTCAAAAGATAGTTAGGAATAAAAAGATTTGTGATTACTTTCAGTGCTCCAAATTCCTTTGAAAGTTTGAATTTAGGCGTTACGAATCCACTGGCGTAAGCGGCGTTCCTCGTCGACTAGAAAATGGCGGCGAATGCTTGTCTTCCTTGTTCCTCGGCCGGGGTGATGCCTTTGAAGGTATGCAGATTTCATCCACTGTTTTGTAACTCGGCATTACTGGCCCCCGACATCACGTCTGGGCGAGGAGCCACCGGCGGATGCAAACAACTAAGCTCGTCCACGGCCAGCGTAAAGTGCTCTTTGAGAAGCGGACCTTCATAACTCGATCGGTTTTTCTGTCGCCTCGTCGGTTTTCACAATAAGGGGACACTTTCGAGAATGCTTGTCGAGGGTTAAACCATTCTGGGATAATAAGTTCTATCTCTCGTTATTGAGTAGTCGGAATTTGCGTGTCGGCAATTTTAGCCGAGGAGCACTGCTGCTGGGTCGTCGTCGAACAACATCATCGGAGGCGGCGATGGTTAATAAAGACCTTTGATTTCTTGGTGTCGCAGCGGTGTCGCGCGGGAATGTCGCCGTGAACAGGATTAGTAGTGCAGTGTGAGAAGGGATTAAGGATCCCCCACAGGCGGTGCCAATTGATGTGCTTGATTTTGGAGAGCCCTACTTGAATTAGAGGCGAGAGTGGCCTCTTTCTTGTCTGTTTCCACTTGGTTAAACTTGTTGGTGAGGGCTCCCGATTGATCTTTTGGAAGAATTGGAGAGATTAGGGTATGGTCGGCGTCCTCGACACATTTCAATGCACTGAGCCCCAGTCTTGTGTGGTTTGTTAGATAGCTTGATTCCAAGATGTCGAGGAATGCCGATGTGTTCGGTACATAGGCGACCAAAAGTCGTCAGCAGTTACTCCGATGATAAAACTAGAATTTATCGAGAGAATATTAGACTAAAATATTTATGTGAAAACAAAGGCATTGCCTTCAAACAAATAAATGAAAGGGGTATTTATAGAGAATACAAAAGGTCGCCTCGAGGGGTAACCCATCATTATTTATAGAGAATACAAGAAATAATGAATACGATGAACATGAATGAAAAGATTGGAGAATAAAAGCTGGCGTAAAAGGGGTGCAGCGCGGGAGGCAGCTGAGGTAACCCGGCGTAGTTCTACTCTCGCCGCCGCTTAACCGGAGTTCTGATGGGATCCGGTGCATTAGTGCTGGTATGATCGCACCCTAAGACTAATGGATGTTTGTTGCACATATCCAATATCCAAATCGAAAAGTGGCAAGAAAGAAATAGAAATCTAAGAAATCTAATTAAATAAGTTATTTTAACAATAATAATAAAAATATAGTACAAAGTAATATATTTTTTTAAAAACTAAATAGATATCATCAAAGTCGATGATAAAAAAGACAAAATAAAAGTCACGGTGAAGACTTTGAATGAAGATTAGAGAATAAAAGATGGCGTAAAAGTGGGTGTATGAGAGGGGGCTTTCAGGGTTCGCCGTCCTAGTACTACTGCAAGCTGGCTGCAGCAGCAGGGTTACGATGGGATCGATTGCATTGAATGGCGGTATGATCGCGCCAGGCCCAATGGATGTTTGTTGCACATATCAATATCGAAATCTAGAAAATTGACAAGAAAATAGATCATCGAATTGAATTAGTAATTGTAATAATAATAATAATAATAAAATATAGTACAAAATTAATATATTTTAAAAACTAAATAGATATCATCACAAAGTCGACGGGAAAAAAAGACAAATAAAGAATACGGTGAACATGAATGAAGATTCGAGAATAAAAGATGACGTAAAAGGGGTGAAAGCAAAGAGAGAGGACTTCACAGAGAGTCGCCCCGTCCTAGTACTACCGCCCAGCGGCAACTTTAGATCTTGATGGGATCGGAATGCGTGGTCTTGATATGTCGCTGCAGACTAATGGATGTTTGGTACTTATCGAATATACAAATCGAGAAAACTTGACAAGAAAAATAGATCTAAAATAAAATAGATGATTATTTTAATAATAATAATAAAATGTAGTCAAAATTAATATATAATATAAAAACTAAAATAGATATCATCCACGAAGTGGGCGGAAAAGAAACAAAAATAATGAATACGAGGAACATGAATGAAAGATTCGAGGAGAATAAAGGATAGCGCAAAAAGGATGCAGCCACGGTTTCGAGGGGTGCACATCCCCAGTACTACTACCGCTAGCGAAGCTTAACCGGGTTGTGATGGGATTCGGTGCATTAGTCTTTGAGCATGATCGCGTCGAAGACTAATGAATGTTTGTTGAATATATCCAATATACCAAATCAGAGAGAAAAATGGACAAGAAGCTAGATCTAAATCGAATTAAATTAGTTATTTTAATACTAATAATAATAAAATATAGTACAAGAGTAATATATTTTTAAAAACTACATGGAGAAATATAAATCGCAAAAGTCGGCCGGAAAAAAAGGCAAATAAAATATCACGGTGAACATGAATGAATTAAGAAAAAATGTCTTAAAAATGGGTGCAACAAGAGGACTTCCGTTGGTCACTCATTCTAGTACTACTCGCCGCCTCTTAACCGGAGTTGCGATGGGATCCGATTGCGCTTAGTGCTCGTTTGATCGCACGAAGACTAATGGATGTTGTTGCGCATATCGGTAGGTGTCGATAAAATTGACAAGAAAATAGATTTAAATCGAATTGAATTGAATCATTTTAATAATAATAATAATAAAATATAATTACAAAATTAATATATTTTTAAAAACTAAATAGATATCATCATGATATCGACCGGGGAAAAAAGTCAAATAAAGAATCTGTGAACTTGAATGAAGAAAGATTAGAGAATACAAGATAGCGTAAAAATGGGTACAACAGAGGACTCGATTGGTCACCCATCCTAATTACTACTCTCGCCAGCTTGAAAGCTTAACTTGAATTACGATGGGATCAGGTGCATTGCTAATGACATGATCGCTTGAACTAATAGATGTTTAGCAAGAAAAAAGATCTAAATTGTAATAACCCGTTCGTACTAATATTCTTTGTAATAATTATACTAGTTGCTCGGTGGAGTATTTAGGAGAAATCAAAATTTCGAAGTTGAATAATTGAAAATACAACAATCGATTCGGGTTGGTATTATATTTCGGGTTTTGAGAATTTTAAAGTTTTTAATCGAATGGAATGATATTATTTTAATTGTTAATATAATTTTGAGTATAAATGTTAATGTTTGAAAGTTGATTGTCAAAATAAGTTAAAACGAGAAGTATCGATTGAATTAAACGATCGGGTTTCGCACACAATTCTTGAGGCCAACCATTTAAGCCCGTAACTTGAACAACGGCCCCGAAAACAAAAACAAGAGAGGACCGAAGTCCTACTTCTTTCTGGGGCGATGGAAAGGCTGCCCCACTTGATTTTTCTTTCTTAGATTTTTAATGAGCTTTGGACCTTAAATTTAAAGGAGAGTTTCTCCTCATCATCCTGGAAATGGTTTCAAGGTAAAAGGTGCGATCTTGTTGGATATTTTGTGAAGTCTCCCAGGAGTTGACTTTGACTTTTTGTAATTTGAATTTATTGCTGATTGATTCTTGGGTTCTAAATTAGTTATTCTTGAGTTGATATATCGTGTTAAATGTGGAATTTCGGACATTTTAAGGCCGGTAACTTTTTGGGATTTTGGGTTGACTTAATTTTTATGAGATATTATTGAATATAATTATTGTTTAGGCTTAGATTATAATCTAAGAGTTGATAATGATCGATATTTTGGGTAGAAAGTGTTGTTATAGTTGAGTTGACTTTCGAGTGATTTTGGGTTGACTTTTCTAAAAAGTTGTTGAGAGTATAAATATGTTATTGGACCTTTATTGTGATTGTTTTGAGGTGAAATTATGATGTATAAGTTATTGGAGGAATATATATTAAAATTAGTTTTATTAGATTTTGAGTAGTACTTAAATTATTGATTTGAGGTTGTTAAATGGGGTTGATTAGTTGGAAAAGTTGATAATTTGGATTAGTGAAATTGGTTGAAAATGTTAGTATTTTTGGTTAAAAGGTGTTAGGCCAGATTATGGGATTTAGTCGGGTTAGTTGAAGTCGTTATTTTAATGGTCATTGAAACATATTGTGTCGTACTTAAGTTATCAAATTTGTAACTAAAATGGGTTGAAAGTCGAGGAAATTTAATTAAGATAAGGATTAAAATTGTTGCGAGTAGTAATAGTAATTTTGGTGTTTGATTAGGCAGCGGAATGTGGGAAAGAAGGTTGGATCGATTAGACGGGGCGTTTCTTATTACGAACGAGGTGGTCTGAAATCTGCTGATGGGGTGCCCATTAGCATATTATGTTACATATTTTACTTTGTGTTTTTGTCCTTAAAACTATTTTGACATATTGTATTGGTGATTATGATTTATATTATGAGATAATTGTGATTATGATTCATATTATTGAGATAGTTATGATTTGATTCATGTTGTGATATTGTGGTGAAGATTGAAGATTTGCTTGAGGTAAGTAATAACTTGAATTTCCAACTTATGTTATTGTGTTACGTGGCCTTGTCGGCATTTATATGATCTACGTGGCGCTGTCGGCGGCTGATGTATCTACAATGACGCCCCAATGGCCTTGTTGGCATTTACGTGGCCTTGTCGACGCTTATCTATTTATGTGGGCGTTGTCGGCCGGTTGTGATTGATTTATGATTGTGAATGTTTTAGGCGTGACTTTAACTTTGTTTGGGAGTAGAGTAGTGGTTACTAGAGGTGTTGGTTGAGTATCGAATTTGACCACATGTTGGGATGATTAGGGGTTAGGTGACTCGCTTCCTTGCGAGAGGATATGAGGCAGCGGTGGCCGCTACATTTCGGTATATGCGGTGGGAGATCTATTGTGACTTTCTTGTGTCGTGTTGATGTTGACGCCCACTCTTGTTATATGTGCGGTGGGAGATATTGTCGGCTTTGCTATGTGTATTATTGATGTTGGCACCTCTTGCCCCGGTCTCACTGCGGTGGGAGATCTATTGTCATAGGCGTTGTTGATGTTGTCTTTACGGTATAAGATGCGATGGTTATTAGCGATTTATCTATTCTAGGGTAGGCAGTTGAGTATATGCTTTCTAAATTAGATAATTGGAGAATATTTGTGGAGATATGAGATAGAAGGTGATGACTAGAGTTATAATCGTTGTTGAGTCTTTATGATTTCGTTACGGGTGTTTGTGCGTGCACTTGCTCGAGACCTTATTATATCTTGACATGTTATGCCCTAAGACTTCTTCCTTGGAATCTTGTTGTATGACACATTGGAGTAGTGCGGGATAGATATATATGTATTATTCATATTTGACAAGTTGTTTAAATTTTCTATGGTGTTGTATGATCTGTTTATTCATATTTGACATGTTGTTTAAATTTTCTATGGTGTTGTATGATACGTTTTATATTGACTTGTTTATTGGTTATGAAGCGTGTCTTTGATTATACTAGATGTTGCCTTGATGAAATTATGTAGAATTAGGTTTCGGTTGATTATTGATAATATGATCGATTTTTCTTGTGGATCTAGGTTGGTAATAATCGTTATGTATCCTTTAAGGATGAAAAGTTGAGTTGGTTATTGGTTAAGTTAACTTTTTGAATGAAGGGCATTAGATATATAAAATTATAAACCAGCATTCATGCTAATCATAGATGATGTTGATGATATTTTATATACGGTGGAAAAAATTAGTTAACGTGTTAGTATATAAGTTATGATCTAATCCCGTATAGTTATCTTGAGTTAAGATGCTCGTCGCTTCCGGTTGTATTAATAAAATGTCTGATTTGGAGGTTTGATAATAAACATTTAGATGTCATAGGAGGTATGACTACAATTGGGGGTAACACTTTAAGGTGAACTAAAGATAAGTGGTTGAGTTGTGTATGCTTGAGTTATGAGATGTTGAGATATATGTTTGAGTTGTGGTATGTTTGAGTGGTATATTATATCGGGAATTAGCTATACTTCAGAAAGATAACCAATAGAGAGATAACTCTTGTGATTTAAGTCTTGTGGTAAGTAGTTGACGTGATGTGGGTTATCGATTGTTAGATGGAAAGCCATTAAGGAAAAAATTTATATTGTGGTGAGTAGCTTACATAAAATATAGCTCACAGTATATAGTCTTTAAATAGGTAGGTCGTGACTTATAATTGACTATATGATTGTTAGGTTAACTTTTGTGATATTGTTTTCACTGACTTTTAGTTGACTCCACATGGGCGGGCGTTTGATGCTAGGTTGTTGCGGGATGGCTTGAGATGTGTTGGCAGTAGGCGTGTACCAGCGAAGGTGGCGGTGGCTTGAAGATCTTAACAATCAAATGCGTTATATTCTTTGGAGTTTCGTTGTACATAATAGTTATTGATGTAAAATAAATTGTTTGATGTTGTATTTATATTATTATTTTTTAGTAGTTGTGGTGTTGGTTGATTCATTCGATGGGCCAGGATTGTATTATTTATTATCACGTTAAATGAAGGCATTTTTTTAATCGTTGTCCGTCGTTTGTGGCTGTTTATTGAGGTTGATGGCCGGTCCCAAATCTAATGGGGGCCCTTTGGGGCGAGTCACGTTACAATTTTGGTATCGAGCCTAGGTTTATGTTTTCTTGGTGTGCGTGGTTTAATATTGCTGCCTAGGTTTCGGGTTGTAAGTGTGTTATTTGTGTGAGTCGTTCTCGGTTTGAGTTTATTTCTTTTTAGAATCCGTTGATTATTTGTTGAGGGCCTTGATTTCGTTGACTTCGCGTCTGGTCTTCTGAGACTACCTTGAATTTTGTGTTCTTGTGGTGTTACTTGATTGAGATGTATTATATTATGAGATGTGTGAAGCGATTATGTTAATAGCGATACGTTGAGCTTTATGCGTATGTTGAGATGGGTAACCGGGTATAATATATGGAGATCGGCAGCGATGGGGTTGTTATATATATATGATGTATGATATCGGGAGCAATATGAATGTGGGTAAATTACCTTATATTTTGGGGAATGTCTTAATAGTTGATGGGGTGGTAGAGTGATAATTAAGATCTTATAGGCGGAAGGTAATTAAGGATGGTGTGATAATTAATATATGATATACCGAGGTAGGTGTAAAAGAATATCAATGGGTTTATAGGTAAGGATACCGGTTGAATAAGGGTGTGATTATAAGGAAATATTGGACTGATAGGGTTGATCGAGAAATGGTAAGTAAGTTAGAATTGTGGATATATAAATCGGTGAATAAGAGAAAGAGTTTTGGGTTCATTCGTTAATAATATTTACGTGAGAGTCGATTGGTTGAGGTGGAGTTGATCTTTTGTAATAGTAATGGTTATTCTTGAGGATGTAAACTCACAGAGTTGAAACCTTTGGAGATGGGATATGGATGAATATGTTTGAGGATTTACGGGAGAGACAGATTTATATCGGAAGTTATTGAAAGGAATTCACTGGTGTTGAATTTGAAGTTGTTGATAAGATGGAGCAATTGTGTGAACTTAAGGGTATTAAAAGGTTAGTGGAGGAGGATTTTGGTGACATGTACTCATGGGATTAGCAATTGATCGTGGTGTAAGATGTTGATCTTTAAAACAATTAAGAATTTCTCTTGTATACTTGGAGTAATTGGGGATAAATAATACTGCGTTGTCTGTTGTGGATTATGGACGTGAAAAGGATAGAGAATGAGTAAGTCAGCGTGGTAATAAGATGAAAATGGAAGTTGATCTCGGTGAATGATAAAGAGATTGTGATTTGGGTTGAGGTGGAATATTTAGGTGATGAGTTGATAAGGCATTTAGTAGTACGGGAAGAGAATACATGCTGCTGAATAATGAGCTCGTAGTGGATAAATGGACTTATAATAGTGAAGAATTAAACAGAGAGGACTTATGGAGCTATAAACCTTGTGGGAGCTTAGGAATGGATAATGTTGATTGTGGTTGAAGGAGTTGAATAGAAGTTTATTAAAGGTTACGATTGGGGTATTATGAGAGGATTGGCGAATAGTCCGATAAGATTAAATTAGGGTGTGAAGTGTTACGCAAAATTTGTATGTTGAATACACCATACGATTTCGTGAGGTATAAAAGTCATAGGGACATAAATCAACAAGTTAATGTTAGTTGTGGATTCAAGGTGAAATTGTTAACAAACGTGTGATAGAAAATTCGGTGGTGAGTTACACATTGTCGTATCTTCCAGGAAACCCAGGTAATTCTGCATTCGAATGTACAACGATAGAGTAACACGTAATTTAGTGAGAGTTGAGTTGATAAGGGAATTTGTTTTCATGAATGAACTTAATCGTTGTCTTGGAGTATTATGGTGACACAAATGGTGAGTGGAGCCGATGTCGATATCGGTGATATGAATTTAATGTTAGGTGGTATTTTGGAAGCGGCTTCGGGGAATTGTTTATAATCTTAAGATTGATAATGATAATAACAAACAAAGCAATTATATATTACGGAGAAGATAAGATGATAAGCTTGAACAGAAAATAGGTCGGTTGAATGTTGTATTATGGTGTAAGAGAATTCGGCACCTTAGTGTCATTTGACATAAGATATTGCTCGAATACGAGAGCAGATACTATACTGGGAGAATTTGAGTGGGTGACAAGGTGTCATGATATTAGTTGATAAGGGCGTGTCGAAAGGTGCGTTGAGATTATCTAACGGTGGGTTACGAGTAAATTACGAGGCGAGGCATTTTTTATAAGGTGGGTAGATTGTAATAACCCGTTCCGTACTAATATTACTGTAATAGTATACCGGTTGCTTTCGGTGGAGTATTTAGGGAAAATAAAAAATTTCAAAAGTTGAATAATTGAAAATCTGACAGTCGTCTAGGTTGGTAGTATATTATTTCGGTTTTGAGAATTTTAAAGTTTTAATCCCGATGGAATGATATTATTTTGGATGGTAATATAATTTGTGTATAAATGTTAATGTTTGAAAGTTGATTGCGAAATAAGTTAAGGCGAAGTATCGATTGAAATTAAGCGATCGGGTTTCAGCGCGAATTAACAAGCCAACCATTTAAGCCCGTAACCCAATACCCAGCTGAAACAAAAACAAGAAGGGGCCGAAGTCCTGCTTGCTACTTACGGGGCCGTGGAAGCTACACTTACATGATTTTCTTTCTTCGGTTTTTCTTCCATATCGTAGCTTTGGACCTTAAATTTAAGGAGAGTTTCTCACCAAATCATCCTCGTCGTTTCAAAGGTAAAAGAGTGCGATCTTGGTCTTGGTAGAGTCTCGAGTTGACTTTTTGTAATTTAAATTTTATTGCTCAATTGATTGGGTTCTAAATTAGTTATTCTTGAGTTGATATATCGTGTTAAATGTGGAATTTCGGACGTTTTTAGGGCCGTTGACTTTTTGGGATTTTGGGTTGACTTCGATTTTTGTGAGATATTATCGAATATAATTATTGTTTAGGCTTAGATTATAATCTAAGAGTTGATAATGATCGATATTTGGGGTAGAAAGTGTTGTTATAGTGGAGTTGACTTTCGAGTGATTTTGGGTTGACTTTTTCTAAAAAGTTGTTGAGAGTATAAATATGTTATTGGACCTTTATTGTGATTGTTTTGAGGTGAAATTATGATTTATAAGTTATTGGAGGAATATATGTTAAATTAGTTTTATTATATTTTTGAGTAGTAAGCGAACTTCGGGATTTGAGGTTCTTAGAAATGGGGTTGATTGATTGGAAAAGTTGATATATTGGATTAATGAAATTGGTTGAAAATGTTAGTATTTTGGTTAAGGTGTTGACCGATTATGGGATTTAGTCGGGATAGTTGAAATTCGTCATTTTAATGGTCATTGAAACATATTTAATGTCGTACTTAAGTTATCAATTTGTAACTAAATGGGATGAAAGTCGGGAATTTAATTAAGATAAGGATTAAAATTGTTGCGGTAGTAATTGTAATTTAGGGTGTTTTTGATTAGGCCGAATGTGGGGAAAAGCGCTTGGATCGATTAAGCGGGCCGTTTCTTATTAGAGCAAGGTGAGTACAAATCTGTGATGGGAACCCCTTCGTATATATTATGTTCTATATTTTTCCTGTGTTTTGTCATGGAACTATTTTGACATGTGTATTGAGTGATTATGATTTATATTATGAGATAATTGAGATGATGATTTATATTATGAGATAATTGTGATTTGATTCATGTTGTGATATTTTGGTGGCGTTGAAGATTTGCTTGAGGTAAGTAATAACTTGAATTCCCCGACTTATGTTATTGTGTTACGTGGCCTTGTCGGCATTTATGATCTACGTGGCCTTGTCGGCGATGTATCTATGGCTTGTCGGTCTTGTTGTATTTACGTGGCCTTGTGACTTGTATCTATTTATGTGTGGCTTTGTCGGTGTGATTGATTTATGATTGTGAGATGTTTAGGCGTAGCTTTTAACTTTGTTGTTTGGGAGTAGAGTATTGGTTATTGAGGTGTTAGTTGGGAGTTAGGTATTACTTTGAGGTGATTTGAGTATCAGGATTTGACCTATGTTGGGATGATCAGGGGTTAGGTGACTCTCCTTCCTTGCGGGATATGAGACGCGATTGGCCTTATACTTCGGTATATGTGCAGTGGTTGATCTATTGTCACTTTGCTGTGTGCATTGTTGATGTTGGCCTTATACTTCGGTATATGTGCAGTGTTGTCACTTTGCTGTGTGCATTGTTGATGTTGGCCTTATACTTCGGTATATGTGCAGTGGGAGATCTATTGTCACTTTGCTATGTGCATTGTTGATGTTGGCCTTATACTTCGGTATATGTGCAGTGGGAGATCTGTGTCATTTTCTTTATGTGCATTGTTGATGGTGGTGGCCTTACTCTGAAGTGCAGTGATTATTGGCGATTTATCTATCCCTGCAGGTAGACGGATTGAGTATATGCGCATTAGAGGGTGGTATGTTTGTGGAGATATGAGAGATAGAAGGTGATGACTAGAGTTATAGTCGTTGATGAGTCTATATGATTTTATTTTGGGTGTTTGTGTGCGTTATTGAGACCTTCTATTATATCTTGACATGCTATGCCTGAGATTTCCTTTGGAATTATGTGGTATGACCTGATTAGATAGTACTGGATATCTATATATGTCTTATTCGTATTTGGCAATGTTGTTTTAAATTTTACGTAATTGTTGTATGATCTATTTATGACTTGTTTATTGGTTATGAGCGTGTCTTTGATTATACTAGATGTTGCCTTGATGAAATTATGTCGAATTAGGTTTGGTTGATTATTGATAATATGATCCGATTTTCTTGTGGATCTAGGTTGGTAATAATCGTTATGTATCCTTTAAGGATGAAAAGTTGGAGTTGGTTATTGGTTAAGATAACTTTTGAATAGGGGAGGCATTAGGTATATAAAATTATAAACCAACATTCATGCTAATCTAAGATGATGTTGATGATATTTTATATACGGTGGAAAAATTAGTTCAAGCGTGTTGGTATATAAGTTATGATCTAACCACGATGTTGATACCGTGGGTGAATAAGTTCCGTGAAAACTAAATAAAGAATTTGGTAAGATAATCCCCCGTACTTAAGTTATCTTGAGTTAAGATATAAATCATTCGTTGTGTATTAATAAAATGAAACTATTTGGAGAGTTCGATAATAAACATTTAGATGTGATCGGGAGGTATGACTTCTGGTGGGGAGTGGACTTTAAGGTGAACTAAAGACAAGTGGTTGAGTTGTGTATGCTTGATTTATGAGATGTTGAGGTACTTATGTTTGAGTTGTGGTATGTTTGGTGGTATATTATATCGGTAGTCGTATACTTGGAAAAGATAACCAATGGGAATACTCTTGTGATTAAGAATGCGTGAGTAAGTAGTTGGCGTGATGTGGGTTATGTCGATGTTGGTTGGAAAAGCCATTAAGAGAAAGATTTATGTTGTGGTGAGTAGCATATAAAATAGCTCTGCGGTATATAGTCTTTAAATAGGTAAGGGTCGTGACTTATAATTGACTATGATTGTTAGGTTAACTTTGTGATATTGTTACCATTCGAACTTTTTTAGTTATTTCACTATTTTACTAGCAAGGCGGGCGTTTGATGCCTAGGTTGTTTGGAGATGACCGAGAATCGTTGGTGAGTAGGCTGGCGTGCCGCGGAGGTGGCGATGGTGGCAGACAGCAGTCATACTTTTATATTCTTTGGAGTTTCGTTGTACATAATAATTATTCTTTGTAAAATAAATTGTTTGATGTTGTATTTATATTATTATTTTTTCGGTAGTTGTGGTGTTGATTTAGTTCACCGTGGGCGAGTTGTATTATTCTATTATCACGTTAAATAAGGCATTTTTTTATCGTTGTCCATCGTTGGTGGCTACGTTTATTCACGTTGATGGCGGTCCCGACCCCGCCGGGCCGCTGGGGGGGTACCGTTCTGATTATCGAATTAAATTGAATTATTTTAATAATAATAATAACAAATATAGTACAAAATTAATATATTTTTTAAAAACTAAATAGATATCATCACAAAGTGGGCGAGAAAAAGACAAATAAGCAATACGGTGAATGTGAATGAGCGATTAGAAATAAAGATGGCTGATAAAAATGGAGTGCAATAGCGAGGACTTCAGTCAGCGTCTAGTACAACTCTGCATGGCTGCGCTTAAGTCGGAGTTACGATGGGATCGATTGCATTAATCTTTGGTATGATCGCACCGGGCTAATGGATGTTTGTTGTAGCGTATCGATATGCGGAAATAGAAAATTGGCAAGAAAATAGATCTAAATCGAATTAAATTTGTTATTTTAATAATAATAATAAAATATAATTACCAAATTAATATATTTTTAAAACTAAATAGATATCATCACAAAAGTCGGCCGAGGAAAAAAGACAAATAAAGAATGTCTGGGTGAACATGAATGAAATATTCGAAAATAAAAGATGAGCGTAAAAATAGGTGCAGCGAGGACTTCGCGGTCGCCCGTCAGTACTACTCACTTGAAACGCGTTTGACCGGAGTTCGATGGGATCCGGTGCATTAGCGGTATGAGCACCGAAGACTAATGGATAATACGTTGCACATATCCAATATACCAAATCGAAAGTGGGCAAAATAGAATTTATAAACTAAATTAGTATTGTAATAATAATAATAATAATAATAATAATAATAATAATAAAATATAGTACTAAATTGTTATATAATATAAAAACTAAGTAGATATCATCCGCGAAATTCGGCGGAAAGAAACAAAAATACTTGAATCGATCAACATGAATGAAATATTGGGCAAAGATGACGTAAAGTGGTCGAGCGAGGACTTCCCGTGCGATTCGCCCGTACTGGTACTACTACCGCGGCTTGCGCTTCGCCGGTTACGATGGGATCTCGTGCATTAGTCTTTGGTATGATCGGACCGAAGACTGTGGATGTTTGTTGCACGTATCGATATGCAAATCGGCGAAAATTGAGAAAGAAAATAGATCTAAATCGAGACTAAATTAGTTATTTTAATAATAATAAAATATAGTAGAAAATTAATATATTTTTTGGAAACAAAATAGATAACATCATAAAGTCGACCGGAAAAAAAGACAAATAATGAATACGATTAACATGAATGAAAGATTCGAGGTAAAGATGACCTAAGGGTCTGTATGAGAATTAAGAGTCGCGATCCCAGTCTCTTCTACATGGCTTGAGCCGGTTGTGATGGGATCGGTGCATTTGTGTTGGTGTCGCGCCCAAAGACTAATGGATGTTTGTTGCGTATCAATATGAAAGAGAACATTGGCAAGAAAAATAGATTGAAATCGAATTAAATTAGTTATTTCAATAATAATAATAAAATATAGTACAAAATTAATATATTTTATAAAAAACTAAATAGATATCATCACAAATTAAGAATCACGCTTGAACATGATTGAAAATTCGAGATTAAAGATGGCGTAAAGGGGTGCAATCTTGGGACTTCGCGAGGGTCGCGAAATCACAGTCTACTACCATGGCAACAACCGGAGTTCGATGGGATCCGATGCATTTTCTTGTATGATCGTACCTGCACGAACTAATGGATCTTTGTTACACATATCCAATAATAAAATCTAGAAAATTAGCAAGAAAATAAATTTAAATCGAATTAAATTAGTTATTTTACCTAATAATAATAATAATAAATATAGTACAAAATTAATATATAATATAAAAACTAGATAGAAATCATCAAAAGTCGATGGGAAAAGAAACAAAAATAATGAATACGATGAACATGAATGAAAGATTGGAGAATAAAAGATGATGTAAAGGGGTGTACGGGGACTCCGTAGGGTGCATACTTGCTTGAGCCTCTTCGTAGAAGCTAGCTTAGCCGGAGTTACGATGGAATCGATGCGGTAGTGCGAGATGCGATCGCGCCAGACTTAATGGATGTTTGTTGCACATATCCAATATGCAAATTGAGAGAAAATTGGCAAGAAAATACATTTAAATCGAATTAAATAAGTTATTTTAATAATAATAATAATAATAATAAAATATAGTACAAAATTAATATAAATATAAAAGCAGAAATAGATATCATCTACCAGTGCGACGGAAAAAGAAACAAAAAATAATGAATACGATGAACATGAGCGAAAAGATTGCGGGAATAAAGATGACGTAAAGGGGTCAACCAGAGAGGACTTCCGAGTGCATGAAATCTGAATGCCTCTACGTGAGGACAACTTAGGAGTTGTGATGGAATCCAGGTGCGTTAGTCTTGGTATGATCGCGGTACTAATGGATGTTTGTTGCACATATCCAATATGCAAATCGAGAAAATTGACAAGAAAATAGATCTAAATCGAATTAAATTAGTTATTTTAATAATAATAATAAAATATAGTACAAAATTAATATATTTTTAAAAACAAAATAGATATCATCCTGAAAGTCGACGGAAAAAGACAAATAAAGAATACGGTGAGAACATGAATGAAAGATTAGAATAAAGATGGCGTAAAGGGACACAGTTCGCATGTGACCGCCCAAGTCATGCGCCCCGAGTTAGGGTAATCCCAAATCCACAGACACTAGAGTCCTGTCGATAGATGACTCAAATTTTAAAAAAAACACATGTCATGAAACAAATCAATAAAAACGATATACAACGGATAAAACCATTTTTTTTAAGAAAAGAATCCATTGTGGTATCTAACCACGAGAACAACAAATAATATACAACTCCCAGTATAAAAAGTCAGCGTCTGGCAGCAAAAATCCCAAAATGAAAACTATACGAGACAACGAACTTCTGATTCAAGCAAAATAATGAGGCGCGAGGATCAGCTACCCGGCTATTTCGCCCCTAAGATCCTAAAAGCCTGACCACCGAACAAGCCGAAGGCGAAACCGCACCACACATTCGACCTAGCGATGAAATTGCAGGCATGCTTGAGCTGGGGCTGTAGGCTGGCTTAGTGAATATATATCTCGAGAATGAAATTAGCACCGATCACAGCAGTAGTGTACCAAAGTAGATGATATTGCGTAAGATAGATAAGTAGTACATAATATTATTCAAATTAAGATGCGAATCACGAAGTCTCATTAGCAATGTCATTATCATTTACGTATGTTCATAAATTAAATTAAGCTGAGAACATTCCCAGATGATGTGTCGGCAAATATGTACATTTAAAGAAAGGAAGCTGATAACAGCAGCAATCACTCGACACACTCACGTCGGTGACAATGGCGGCACGACTAACCAACTCGGCGAAGCAATCCAGCTTCGACAATTGTATCGGCTTCGGCAGCTTCAACTGACTTCAGCGACTCTATCGGCTTCAACTGACTCATATTTCGACAGCTGATATAAGTCCGGTTACACAACTAATGCATATAATCAACCTCGACACTGCGGGGAGAAACTTATGCTCGTCGACATAAGCTATCACGAATTAGTAGGAGGAGGTACAAAAACACCGCTTGCGAGGTATAAAGGCAAATACCGGACGGTACAACTCAACAAACACCGTCCAAGTCATGTACAACTCTTTTCCCTAACACGGCCTTCGACATAGCCTACAAAACACTATCGACTCGTGAGACCACGGGCACAACCCAACAACCTGACCCACAATGCATATTCAACATATAATTTAACCGCAGTCTATATATACATACATATCAAGTAATCAAGTAGTTAATCTTGCTGCAGAGTGAGATAGATACTCGCCTCGACTAGGCATCCACAAAACTCCATGAGAAATCACAACCATGGACCTTTCCCATGATAACGCCTAATCAAACATTCAAAATTATAATTACTACTTAGAATATACGTAGTAATATAACATTCTACTTATATATTTAATCTCGTATCATACTCCTTGATAAGAAAGTTCCCGTTATAGCCTTATTCTGACTTAAGTTCGCAACTTTCCATGTTAATGATTGAGTTCAATTAGTTTAAGCACAACGTTTCGATATTATCTTGTCAATCAGATTTAGCAATCCCAAATCTAAAATGATTAACTGCCAAACTTACAAAACTCATTTCTAATATTCTCACAATAAGCACATAAATCATGACCTACGCCTCGAAACAACCATAATAAAAGTCAAGAGTACACTTATGCCGTATTAAAACATTTGAAAAAAGTCAACAGAGATCAACGAAAGTGAACTATAATTCCTCAACATATTTCAACCCAATAAATCGATTGTTGTCACCTCTTATACTATAATCTCGCTTAGATGGCGGATTTACATGCCGTGCTCAATGTAGAAGCTTCAAGGAGTCAACTTCAGTAACCAAAAAGTCAACATCCTGAATTCATGCAAATACTCCAAAAAGGTTCGAACTTTCTTACCTTAAAAAGCGTGGAGGATGACTTCAGAGGAAACTCTCGAATTTTAGGGCAAAAAGCTTCCAGATGAGGAAGAAAATGGAATAAAAATTCAAGGGAAAATGGGGGAGGGTTCGGCCTAATTTTGGGAAAAGAAGAAGATGATGATGATTAATCAAATGGTTAATGATGAAATGATAACAAGGGAGTTCGTGCAAGATATTTCAGAGTTGTGAGAGTCTTTTATTCGGTTCAGTTCAGTTTCTTGTCTCGGTTTAACCGCTAAACTTCGAACATAAAAATTAACCCCAGCTTTAAATAATATTATAATAATGCACATACTTGAGCAGTTATTATAGTCTACCCACCCTAATAAAAATTTAAGCCCTCGAAATTTTAGCTTCAAACAACCAGAAAGGCCATAGAAACAATTCGAAGTCATAATGCACATAAAACAAAACAAGCTTTACCCTGCAGCGCATTAGCGGCTCCTCGTATCATCCTCGGCGTTCCCGTGGCAAGCTCTTACACCCAGTTCCTCCTGACACTTTCACAGGCCACCAGCTTGTTCTCAGCGCCTTTTCCTCGATCCATCTCGCGGTTTGTCCTCAAGGTGAGATCCTTTCAAGTTCTACCGGTACGTGCTAGAATGCGACTTCGTCGAATATACTTCCTCGAGGCGCGACACATCGAATACATTGTGGTGCGTCAACTCCGGAGGCAAGCTAAAAGCGTAAGCTACGGATTTGCATTCGCCAAGATCCTCAGCGGTCCAATATAACGGGGACTGACTTTCGCTCTCCCAATCGCGTACTCCGCTTCCGTGTGATATCGCCGAAAACACATGATCTTTGACTTTGAAGGACAAGTCCGCCCATGACGATCGGCATACTTCTTGAGGCAGCCCCATAGAGAATAGGGAGTCAGCTATTAAGCTGAGTGAATACAAATACCACAGACTTGATCCCATCACATATATTCATGCTTATATATATAACATACATATCACATCAGCCGAACCGCACAATGAATAACGATCCACTGACTCACATAGAATCCTCTTATATGATGTTACATAATACTATACATATGAGTTTTTAATCATAAATAATGCATATTCATTCAAAGGAAGCATTTCGACCTGAGGCGTCAAATGGCGAATCCGCCTCAGAATAATACCTTAGCGTGAGGAATCCGCCTCCAAATAATACCACTGTAGAATCCGCCTCCAAATAATACACATATGAGGAATCCACCTCCACATAATCGAGATGAGGCCTCCACTCCATCCTCCCGGAGCCGAGGCTACGCTGCTCGATATGCGTATCGCTTTAATCACGGAATGACCCACCTTGATATGCGCTGCGCGAGCACTCGGTCGGGGTCACCGCCGCTCCTTGAGTAACACACAAAACAATCAAACATGAAGCGCGATACACAGCGAGCCACACAAAATCTCATAACATTAATCATATTCACAAGCCCCATCCGTAATTATAAATCATAATCACTAATATCGCATGATATGAATCGCCCAATCTCAGTATCTACATCATATGAATCAAAGTTTACACATAGTATCAATCATAATTACACAATACACATATCGAGAATAATTCAGATATCACATAATATATACAACATAATATATATAGAAAGGGTGTCGTGAATTTGTACTTTCGCCTCGACAGCGATAATAATGACTCTAAAAGTAAATCACCGTGCTAGATCGGGCTCGACTCTATTCAAGGAAGTATACATTATAACACATTTTTGTAGAATAACTCTTAGCATCTATATAAACCCGAGTGTTAACGCGTCTCGCGATTCAAATTTACTGACCGCACTTGATAAATCATCCCCAGAGATTGGTATGCAACTCTAATATTAAATAGCTACATTAAATAAACTTAGGTAAAATCTCAATATTCGGTCATCGCCTTATTACTGACAATAACACCTTAGCGCATTCTAATCGATCCAACAATCGGTGACAACTAATTAATCCATTAAATACAACCTCAATTCAAGCGCTAAATGCTATACGAACTTTCCCAAACTTTCTATTGATCTCTACTATCCATATCCAAACCAATAATTCTATACCCAGCTTAACTATATTAAAGTCCTACAACCTCCTTATTACAATTTAAAGTTCATTTAAGAAAAGTCAATAAAACTTCGACCACTTTACACCGCTGCTTGATAAATCACTCAAAATCACGGTAATCCCTTATCGATACTCGAGATAACATTTACATGTGTAATAATTCAAGATCTAAAGTCAACAAAAATTCATAAAGTCAACTCTCTTCAAAACTCAGAAATATCTCAAAAGATTTGATCTTTCTTACTGGGTGATGAGGATGATGAGGAGAAGAAAATCCTGGCTTTGTTCTTGAATTTAGAGCAATCGATGAGAGAAATGGAAAAAATTTCAAAAGGGGAAATGGAGAGCATTTCGGCCATGGAGGAAATAAGAAGGTTTTGGATGAGGATGGAGACCAGTGGTGTAGGTGGAATGACCCCAGGGGAAGAAATTTAAATTCCGTTTGGTTTCGGTTAATTTTACCGTCAGCTTAAATCTCACTTGAAACCGATTTCCATTGTGTTATTCAGAGGCATATAATACTACTCATCTCATTACTAAATCTCGATATATCGATATTATTCCAAGTATTTATACTATCTCCGGGTCCCGCCTGAGCCGAAATATACCACCCGACCGACCGGGGTTGTTGAATTCTCCACTACTTCGACCGAAATTTTTAATTTACTTTGGCTCTCCACCGAGAAACTTATATCTTATCGACATAATATTGGTAAGGAGCGGGTTATTTCATTTCTTACATCTGCCCATTTGTCCTCGGGTTTCTTTGTATCGGCCCAATCCTATCGCTGTAGCGCTCAAACTAGCTTTGGAACCATATACCTTCCTTTTACGCCTTGGGTTCTAAGAGGCGGAGTCCGACACTTTTCGCTTGTCTGACGTCTCAAATGGTGCCATCACGGATACTAGCATGGCTTGTTGTTATCACCGAGAACTCCATCTTAGGCAACTGGGTCATCCCAGCTCAACGAGGAAAACTTAGAACCTGAAGCCGAAGCATATCCTCCAAAGTGCGGATTGTTCTGCCGGATTGCCGTACGTACGGGCGTGGAAAGATGTGCTGCTCGCTCCCAGTCCCCAGCGCCTCACGGAAACTTGTCCGGAATCTGGTGAATCTGTCGCGATGCGAAATGTCGACACGGGACATGCGGTCGACAATCGATCAACGTATATCTTCGGTAACCTGCGGTCGTCGGTATATGCAATAGGTAAGAAATGAGCGTTTCGACGGCCTATCCCTGTCGCTTGAATCCCGTCATTTGCCTCAACGACTGGGAAGCCCAAATACAAGATTCCATGGTAATATTCTCCCGTCCACTTAGGAATAGGAAGTTTGCGGCAATCTGCGGGATGTACATGCTCCTTCACTGTGACAAACCCAAAAATTTTGCCCACGAACTTCTGGAACACTCTCTTACGTTTCCGGCCGCGGAAAGTCAACCGAATCCTGTACATCTTTGTGCTACGAAGATGCATGTTATAAGAAAGCGTTATGAGCCTCGTCAAGTCTCTTTCTTGACTCTTCGAGATTACGATACATATAACTGTAATCCGTCGCCAGACTCATTCAAATGGGCAGTAAATCCTCTACGTCACAATTCTTTACTTCCCTCTGATTCTCTGTCCCCATTCTTTACTTCCCTCTGAACCTTCATAAGCCAACAACTTCGCCCATTACGCCAATATAAAGCTCCTTTCGAATGCTTAAATGCGCTACGCTTTTTGCCTCACTTGACTTTCCACTTTCCGACTTCAGGCATCTAGCTATATATTATTTCCCGGATAATATTCGGTGTCACATCATAGTCCTTGATAAACCCCATCCATCTCCTGCGCCTCAAATTCAAGTCTCTGCGTCGGTGGAATGCACTGAACTTTTTGTGATCAGTGAAAATGGAGCATCAACCCCGTACAAGTATTGCCTCGCAGCTTGATGCAAAAAGCAATCGTGCCGACTACAGATCATGGTCGGGTAGTTCCTCGTAGTTCCTCAGTCGAGAAGCATAAGAAATCACTTTCCCGTGCATAACCTGTATTGACCCACAGTGCGAGAAGCATCCTTTGTAGATCCACGAAACCTCGGTAGAGTGGTAAAAGCTAAAACCGATTAGCATTAATTCGACTTCGTCTTCGACTCAGCGGAAACACACTTTCGATCCCGTCACATGATTTGATTGTTCCTCATATCACCAAGATGCATCTTCTTTTAGGAAGCTCATCTATAAGAACTCCATTGTTAAGCGTGTTTGACTGGGGTAATTCTAGGATGGGTGACCCTGACTGAGGAAGTTTCTTAGTGGCAGCGTGGCT
>JADFUC010001210.1:0-20795 GCA_019722365.1 Lithospermum erythrorhizon | reverse complement strand
CTAATCCGCATCGCTTTTTTCGATGTCTCTCTAATATTAGATAATGAGTTTTGAGCAAATCGAGCAATTTCGATAAGCTTTTAATACGAAACAAAAAAGTCACGATTCGATTCGGCGAATAAAAAATGCATTTTTTCTTATCCAAACGGAACTGCACGAAGTTTTCTTCGATGTTCCCCTAATATTAGCGTAGTATGATTTTCTTAGAGAAAATCGGTAGCAATTTAATTCTTTTTAATACGAAAAAAGTCACGGCTCGATTCGGGCGACAACAAAATGCATTGCTTCATATCCCGAGCCGAACTGCACGACTTTTTTCTCGACGTTTCCCTAATATTAGCGCCGGTATGATATTCTTTGAGATAATAGAGCAATTTAATACTTTTAATACGCGAAAACAAAAAATCAAGCCATCATCATTCGCTTAATAAAAAAAATGCATTTTTTTCCTATCCGAAGGAACTGTGACGAAGTTTTTTTCGGACAAGCCTCTAATATTAACAGTAGTATGATTTGATTTGAGAAAATCAAGCAATTCTAATGCATTTATTTTATACGCGAAAATCAAATCCGCCACGCCACGATTTGGACGACAACAAAAAATGCATTTTTCTTATCCGAACGGAAGTTTTTTTCGATGTACCCCTAATATTAGCGTAGGTATGGCTTTCTTGGAGAAAATCGAGCACTCCTAATGCTTTTATCACGCTGAAACAAAACGCTACTCTGGCCGATTCAAGCGACCACAAAAATGCATTTTTTCCTATCCGTCGAACTGCACGAAGCTTTTTTCTCGATGTTCCCTAATATTAGATAGGTATGAGTTTCTTTTGAGCAAATCGAGCAATTCTCTAATGCTTTTTAATACGCCGAAAACAAAAAGTCACGTATTCGATTCGGGCGACAACAAAAATGGATTTTTTCTTATCCGAACGGAACTGCACGAAGTTTCTTCGATGCCTCTAATATTAGCGTAGGGTATGATTTTCTTCTCGTAAAATCAAGCAATTCTAATGCTTTTTAATACGTGAAAAAATGCCATTGCCTGATTCTGATGTCGGTTTTTTCATCCGAGCGTAATCCGCACGACTTTTTTTCAATGCTTCCAATATTACCGCCGGTATGATTTTCTTTTGAGATAATAGAGCAATTCTCGATACTTTAATACGCCAAAACAAAAATACGGCTCGATTCAAGGCGACAACAAAAATGCATTTTTCCTATCCGGGAATGAACTGCATTTGAAGTTTTTTTTTCGATGTTTCCCTAATATTTGGATAGGTATGAAGCTTTTGAGCAAATCGAGCAATTCTAATGCTTTAATACGCCGAAAACAAAGTCAATGCTGATTCGGGCGACAACAAAAATGCATTTTTCTATCCGAACGGAACTGCATTTAGTTTTCTTGGATGTTCCCCTAATATTAGCAAGTAGGTATGATTTTCTTTGGAGAAAATCGCTACCCTAATGCTTTTTAATACGTGAAAAAAAATGCCACGCCGATTCACCGACGCCAACAAAAATGCATTTTTTCTTAGCAGCGTAACTGCACGACTTTTTTCTCGATGTTCCCCAATATTAGCTGCCGTATGATTTTATTTTGAGATAATAGAGAAATTCTAATACTTTTAATACGCGAAACTAAAAACATCACGACTGATTCGGGCGACAACAAAAAATGCATTTTTTCCTATCCGAAGAATCCGCACGAGTTTTTTTTCTTTTCGGTTCCCCTAGATAGCGTGAAAAGGATTTTATTTGAGAAAAGCAAATTTTGCACGCATTTATTTTATACGCTAAAAACAAAATACGCCACGCCTGGGAGCTGGGCAACAACAACAAAAATGCATTTTTGCTTATCCGAACCAGTTTTTTCGATGTTCCCTATATTAGCTGCAGTATGGTTTTCTTTGGAGAAAATCGAGCAATTCTTATGCTTTTAATACGCCGAAACAAAAACGCCACGGCTCGATTCGGGCGACCACAAAAATGCATTTTTTTCCTATCCGAGCGGAATCAGACTCGCTGGGATGCTCCCTAATAATAGGACAGTATGAGTTTTGAGCAAATCTAGCAATTCTCATGCTTTTTAATACGCGAAAACAAAAAGTCACGATTCGATTCGGCCACAAAAAAATGCATTTTTTTCTATCCAAACGAACTGCACGAAGTTTTCTTCGATGTTCCCTTAATATTAGCAGTAGTATGATTTTCTTATGAAAATCGAGCAATTTAATTCTTTAATACGCGAAAAAAGTCACTGCCGATTCGGGCGACAACAAAAATGCATTTTTTCATCCGAGCCGAACTGCATTTTAATTTTTTTGCCGATGTTCCCCTAATATTAGCCGCCGGTATGAAATCTTTGAGATAATAGAGCAATTCTAATACTTTTAATACGCTGAACAAAAAATCTGCCACGGCTCAATTCGCGACAAAAAAAATGCATTTTTTCCTATCCGAGCGAATCAGACGAAGCTTTTTCGATGTTCCCTAATACAGCGTAGGGTATGATTTTATTTGAGAAAATCGCTACCTAATGCATTTATTTATACGCGAAAATCAAACTGGCCACGCCACGATTTGACGACAACAAAGATTATTTTATTCAACGAAGTTTTTTTTCGATTCCCCATTAGCGTAGTATGGTTTTTTGGAGAAAAAATCGAGCACTTAATAAGCGACACGCTGAAACAAAACGCCACGGGTCGATTCGCGACCACAAAACCGCATTTTTTCCTATCCAAGCGAACTGAGACGAAGCTGACAAGCCCCTTAATATTAGGATGCATGAAGCTTTTGAGCAAATCGAGCAATTTAATGTTTTAATAATAAAACAAAAAGTCACGATTCGATTCGCGACAACAAAAAATGGATTTTTTCTTATCCGAATCCGGAACTGCATTTGAAGTTTCTTCGATGTTCCCCTAATATTAGCGTAGTATGATTTTCTTCGTAAAATCAAGCAATTCTAATGCGAATACGTGAAAAAATGTCACGGCCGATTCGCCGACACAACAAAAATGATTTTTTCTTATCCGAGCGTAATCCGCATTTAATTTTTTTTTCAATGTTTCCCTAATATTACCGCCGGTATGATTTTCTTTCAGATAATAGAGCAATTGACATTTTTAATACGCGAAACAAAAAAAACGCCACGGCTCGATTCTACGACAACAAAAATGCATTTTTTCCTATCCGAGCGAACTGCACGAAGCTGATGTTCCCTAATATTTGGATAGGTATGAGTTTCTTTTGAGCAACCGAGCACCCTAATGCTTTTAATACCGAAACAAAAAAGTCACGGGGTTGATTCGGGCGACAACAAAAAAATGCATTTTTTCTTATCCGAACGGAATCCGGCATTTGAAGTTTTCTTGATGCTCCCTAATATTAGCTGTGAGAGTATGATTTTCTTTTGAGAAAATCAAGCAATTTAACGCTTTAATACGTGAAAAAACGCCACGCCGACTGGGCCGACAACAAAAAATGCATTTTTCTTACGCGAGCGAACTGCAGACGACTTTTTTTCGATGTTCCCCAATATTAGCGCCGGTATGATTTTATTTGAGATAATAGAGAAATTCTAATACTTTTAATATGCGAAACTAAAAACATCACGAATTATCTCCGGCGACAACAAAAAATGCATTTTTTTCCTATCCGAGCGGAACTGCACGAGTTTTTTCAAGTTCCCCTAATATTAGGTATGATTTTATTTGAGAAAAGCAAGCAATTCTAATGCATTTATTTTATACGCCGAAAAACAAAATACGCCACGCCTAGATTCGGCAACAACAAAAATGCATTTTTTGTTTATCCGAACGAAGTTTTTTTTTCGATGTTCTTAATATTAGCAGTATGGTTTTCTTTTGAGAAAATCGACAATTTATGCTTTAATACGCGAAAAACAAAAACGCCACCTGCCGATTCGGGCGACCACAAAATGCATTTTTTTCCTATCCGAAATGAACTGCACTGCTGATGCTCCCCTAATATTAGGATAAAGATGAAGCTCTTTGAGCAACCGAGCACTCTGATGCTTTTAATACGCCGAAACAAAAAAGTCACGATTCGATTCTACGACAAAAAAAATGCATTTTTCTTATCCAAACGGAACCGCATTTAGTTTTCTTCCGATGTTCCCTAATATTAGCGGTAGTATGATTTTCTTTGAGAAAATCGAGCAATTTAATTCTTTTAATACGCTGAAAAAAAGTCACGGCTCGATTCGGCGACAACAAAATGCATTTTTTCATATCCGAGCGGAACTGCATTTAATTTTTTTTTCGATGCTCCCTTAATATTAGCGCTCGGTATTTAAATTCTTTTGAGATAATGAGCAATTCTAATACTTTTTTATCACGCTGAACAAAAAATCGTCACTGCTCAATTCGCGACAAAAAAATGCATTTTTTTCCTATCCGAGCTGAACTGCGACGAGTTTTTCGATGTTCCCCAATATTAGCGAGAGGGTATGATTTTATTTGAGAAAATCAAGCAATTTTAATGCATTTATTTTATATCGAAATCAACCACGCCGATTTGATCTAATAAACAAAGATGCATTTTTCTATCCGAACGAAGTTTTTTTTCGATGTTCCCTAATATTAGCGTAGGTATGGTTTCTTTTGAGATAACGAGCAATTTAATGCTTTTATCACGTGAAAACAAAAACGCCACGGGTCGATTCGCATCACAAAAATGCATTTTTTCCTATCCAAGCGAACTGCACGGTAGTTTTTTTCGATGTTCCCCATTATTAGGATAGGTATGAGTTTCTTTGAGCAAATCGAAAGCAATTCTAATGCTTTTAATACGAAACAAAAGTCACGATTCGGATTCTATGACAACAAAAAATGGATTTTTTCTTATCCGAACGAACTGTGACGAAGCTTCTTCGATGTTCTCTAATATTAGTAGGTATGATTTTCTTTCTAAAAATCAAGCAATTCTAATGCTTTTAACACGGAAAAAACGCCACGGCCGATTCACGACAACAAAAAATGCATTTTTTCTATCCGGCGTAACTGCACGACTTTTTTTCAATGTTCCCCACATACTGGCCGGTATGATTTTCTTTTGGAGATAATAGAGCACTCGATACTTTTAATACGCGAAACAAAAAAGGCCACGGCTCGATTCAAGCGACAACAAAAAATGCATTTTTTCCTATCCGAAAGGAACTGTGACGAAGTTTTTTCTTTTTCGACAAGCTCCCCCTAATATTTGACAGTAGAGTTTCTTTGAGCAAATCGAGCAATTTAATGCTTTTAATACGCTGAAAACAAAAAGTCACAAGCTGATTCGCGACAACAAAAATGCAATTTTCTTATCCGAACGGAATCCGCATTTGCAGTTTTCTTTTGATGTTCTCAATATTAAGCGCAGTATGATTTTCTTTGAGAAAATCAAGCAATTCTAACGCTTATCACGTGAAAAAAAACGCCACGCCGACTGGCCGACAACAAAAACGATTTTTCTACGCGAGCCAGAATCCGCACGAATTTTTTTTTCTCGATGTTCCCCTAATATTAGGTCGTATGATTTTATTTGAGATAATAGAGAAATACTAATACTTTTAATATGTTAAAAACTAAAAACATCACGACTGATTCGGCGACAACAAAAAATGCATTTTTTTCCTATCCGAGCGAACTGCACGAAGTTTTTTCTCGAAGTTCTAATATTTAGCGAGATTTATTTGAGAAAAGCAAGCAATTCTAATGCATTTATTTTATACGCCGAAAACAAATACGCCACGCCTAGATTCGGCAACAACAGCACGCATTTTTGCTTATCCGAACGAAGTTTTTTTCGATGTTCCCTAATATTGGGCCAGGTATGGTTTTCTTTGAGAAAATCGAGCAATTCTTATGCTTTTAATACGCCGAAATAAAAAAAACGCCACGGCTCGATTCGGGCGACCGCCAAAAATGCATTTTTTTTCCTATCCGAGCGAACTGCATCAGCTTTTTTCGATGTTCCCTAATATTAGGATAGGTATGAGTTTTCTTTTGAGCAAATCGAGCAATTCCCCGATGCGCTAATACGCTAAAACAAAAAGTCACGATTCGATGCCCGCGACAAAAAAATGCATTTTTTCTTATCCAAACGGAATCCGGCATTTGAAGTTTTCTTCGATGCTCCCCTAATATTAGCGCAGTATGATTTTCTTTGAGAAAATCGAAAGCAATTCTAATTCTTTTTAATACGCCGAAAAAAGTCACGGCTCGATTCGGCGACAACAAAAATGCATTTTTTTCATATCCGGAGCGAATCCATTTAATTTTTTTCGACGTTCTCTAATATTAGCTGGCCGGTATGATATTCTTTGAGATAATAGAGCAATTTAATACTTTTAATACTGAAACAAAAAAATCAAGCCACGGCTCACCCGCGACAAAAAAATGCATTTTTCCTATCCAGCGAACTGCGACGAAGTTTTTTTTCGATGTTTCCCTAATATTAAATAGTAGTATGATTTTATTTGAGAAAATCAAGCAATTCTAATGCATTTATTTTATATCAAAATCAAATCCGCTTCACGCCGATTTGGACGACAACAAAAGATGATTTTTTCTTATCTCGAACGTGTTTTTTCGACGTTCTTAATATTACGTAGGTACCGGCTTTGAGAAAAATCGAGCAATTCTAACGCTTTTTAATACGCCGAAACAAAAACGCCACGGTCGATTCGGTGACCGCAAAATGCATTTTTCCTATCCAAGCGAACTGCACAGTTTTTTTTCGATGTTCCCTTAATATTAGATCGGGGTATGAGTTTTGAGCAAATCGAGCAATTCTACTTGTTTTAATACGCGAAAACAAAGTCACGATTCGATTCTACGACAACAAAAATGGATTTTTTCTTATCCGAACGAACCGCATTTTACTTCTTCGATGTTCCCCAATATTAGCGTAGTGGCGATTTTCTTTTTCAAAATCAAGCAATTCTAATGCTTTTTAATACGTGAAAAAACGCCACGCGCCGATTCGCCGACACAACAAAATGCATTTTTCTTATCCGAGCGTAACTGCACGACTTTTTTTCTTAACGTTTCTAATATTACCGCCGGTATGATTTTCTTTTTGAGATAATAGAGCAATCGATACTTTTAATACGCCGAAACAAAGCCACGGCTCGATTCGGGCGACAACAAAAAATGCATTTTTTCCTATCCCAGCCGAACTGCATTTAGTTTTTTTCGATGTTCCCTTAATATTTGATACAGTATGAGTTTCTTTTGAGCAAATCGAGCAATTCTAATGCTTTTTAATACGAAACAAAAAAGTCAATGCTTCGATTCCTGGGCCGACAACAAAAATGCAATTTTTCTTATCCGAACGGAACTGCACGAAGTTTCGGATGCTCCCCAATATTAGCTGGTAGTACGATTTTCTTTTCGAGAAAAATCAAGCAATTCAATGCTTTTAATACGTGAAAAAACGCCACGCCGACTACCGACCAACAAAAAATGCATTTTTTCTTACGCGAGCGTAATCCGCACGGTACTTTTTTCTCGATGTTCCCTAATATTAGGGTCGGTATGATTTTATTTGAGATAATAGAGAAATACTAATACTTTAATATGCGAAAACTAAAAAACATCAATGACTGATTCGCGACAACAAAAAATGCATTTTTTCCTATCCCAGCCGAACTGCACGAAGTTTTTTTCGGTTCTTAATATTAGCGTAGTATGATTTTATTTGAGAAAAGCAAGTACTCCTAACGCATTTATTTTATACGCCGAAACAAAATACGCCACTTGTGATCTCGGCAACAACAAAGCACGCATTTTTTGCTTATCCGAACGAAGTTTTTTTCGATGTTCCCAATATTAGCTGCAGTATGGTTTTCTTGCAGAAAATCGAGCAATTCTTATGCTTTTACGCCAAAAATAAAAACGCCACGGCTCGGGATTCGCGACCACAAAAAATGCATTTTTTTTTCCTATCCGAGCGAACTGCATCAGCTTTTTTTTCGATGTTCCCTAATATTGTGGGATAGGTATGAGTTTTTGAGCAAATCGAGCAATTTCCGATGCGCTTAATACGAAAAACAAAAAAGTCAATGATTCGATTCGCGACAAAAAAAAAATGCATTTTTTCTTATCCAAACGGAATCAGACGCAGTTTTCTTCGATGTTCCCCCAATATTAGCGTGAGGGTATGATTTTCTTTGAGAAAACTCTGAGCACCTCTAATTCTTTTTTAATACTTAAAAAAGTCACGGCTCTATCTCTACGACAACAAAAATGCATTTTTCATATCCGGAAATGAACTGCATTTACTTTTTTTTCGATGTTCCCTTAATATTAGCCGGTATGATATTCTTTGAGATAATAGAGCAATTCTAATACTTTTAATACGCCGAAAACAAAAAAATCGCCACGGCTCAATTCGGGCGACAAAAAATGCATTTTTTCCTATCCGAGCGAACTGCACGAAGCTTTTTTCGATGTTCCCCTAATATTAGGCGTGAGTAGGTATGATTTTATTTGAGAAAATCCCAAGCAATTCTAATGCATTTATTTTATACGCCGAAAATCAACTGGCCACGCCGATTTGATCTAATAACAAAAGATGCATTTTTTTCTATCCGAACGTGTTTTTTTCGATGCTCCCCTTAATATTAGCGTAGTATGGTTTTCTTTGGAGAAAATCGAGCAATTCTAATGCTTTTAATACGCCGAAACAAAAAATTACTTCGTCGATCTCGGGCGACCGCAAAATGCATTTTTTCCTATCCAAATGAACTGCGACGAGTTTTTTCGATGTTCCCCTATTATTAGGATGCATGGCTTTGAGCAAATCGAAGCAATTTAATGCTTTTAATACGAAACAAAAAGTCAATGATTCGATTCGGCGACAACAAAATGGATTTTTTCTATCCGAACTAATCCGCGACGAGCTTCGACGTTCCCTAATATTAAGGTAGTATGATTTTCTTCTCGAAAAATCACAATTCTAATGCTTTTTAATACGCGGAAAAAACGCCACGGCCGATTGCCGACAACAAAAAATGCATTTTTCTTATCCGGAAAGCGTATCCGCACGACTTTTTTTCAATGTTCCCCATTATTACCGCCGGTATGATTTTCTTTTGAGATAATGTAGCAATTCGATACTTTAATATCGCTGAAAACAAAAAACGCCAATGCTCGATTCGGGCGACAACAAAAATGCATTTTTCCCTATCCGAGCCGAACTGCATTTTAGTTTTTTTTCGATGTTCCCTAATATTTGGATAGTATGAGTTTTGATAAATCGAAAGCAATTCTAATGCTTTTAATAAAACAAAGTCACTGCCGACTTACGACAACAAAAAACGCAATTTTTCTTATCCGAACTAATCCCACGAGTTTCTGACGTTCCCCTTAATATTAGCGCAGTACGATTTTCTTTGAGAAAATCAAGCACCCTAATGCTTTTTAATACGTGAAAAACGCCACGCCGATTCACACAACAAAAATGCATTTTTCTTACGCGAGCGTAATCCGTATCGACTTTTTTTCGATGTTCCCCAATATTAGGGTCGGCATGATTTTATTTGAGATAATAGAGAAATACTAATACTTTTAATATAAGTAAAACTAAAAAACACGACTGATTCGCCACAACAAAAAATGCATTTTTCCTATCCGAGCGAACTGCACGAAGCTGCCCTTAATATTAGCGTAGGTATGATTTTTATTTGAGAAAAGGCTACTCCTAATGCATTTATTTTATACGCCGAAAACAAAATACGCCACGCCTAGATCTCGGCAACAACAAGAACGATTTTTTGCTTATCCGAACGAGTTTTTTTCGATGTTCCCCTAATATTAGCTGAGGCTGGCTTGGAGGTAACCGAGCAATTCTATGCTTTTTAATACGCGAAAACAAAACGTCACTCTGTCATTCGCGACCACAAAATGCATTTTTTCTCCCTATCCGAAATGGAATCCGCACTGCTTTTTTTCGATGTTCCCCAATATTAGGATTGTGTATGTGAGCTTCTTTTGAGCAAATCGAGCACTCGATGCTTTTAATACGCCGAAACAAAAAGTCAATGATTCGATTCGGCGACAAAAAATGCATTTTTTTCTATCCAAACGGAACTGCACGAGTTTTCTCGATGTTCCCTAATATTACAAGTAGTGATGATTTTCTTTTGAGAAAATCGAGCAATTCTAATTCTTTATCACGCGAAAAAAAGTCACTACCGATTCGCGACAACAAAATGCACATTTTTTCATATCCAAGCGAACTGCATCGACTTTTTTCTCGATGTTCCCCAATATTATCGGGCCGGGTATGATATCTTTGAGATATTTGTTACCCTACTTTAATACGCCGAAGTGCCCAAAAAAATCGTCACGGCTCACCCGGCGACAAAAAAAAATGCATTTTTCCTATCCGGCCGAACTGCACGAGTTTTTTTTTCTGCCCCTAATATTAACAGAAAGTATGATTTTATTCGAGAAAAGCAAGCAATTCTAATGCATTTATTTTATAATGCGAAACAAAATACGCCACGCCTAGATTCGCAACAACAAAGAATGCATTTTTGCTTATCCGAACGAGTTTTTTCGATGCTCCCTAATATTAGCGTAGTATGGCTGAGGCACCGAGCAATTTATGCTTTTAATATCGCTAAAACAAAAATTACCCGCCGACCGGGCGACCACAAAAATGCATTTTTTCTATCCGAAATGAACTGCACGCTTTTTTTCGATGTTCCCCTAATATTAGGATGCATGAAGCTTGAGCAAATCGAGTACTCTGATGTTTTTAATACGCGAAAACAAAAAGTCAATGATTCGATTCGGGCGACAAAAAATGCATTTTTTCTTATCCAAACGGAACTGCACGAAGTTTTCTTCATGTTCCCCTAATATTAGCTGCAGGGTGGCCATTTACTTTTGAGAAAATCGAGCAATTCTAATTCTTTATTACGCCGAAAAAAAAGTCACGGCTCGATTCGGGCGACAACAAAAAATGCATTTTTTCATATCCGAGCCGGAACTGCACTAATTTTTTCGATGTTCTCTAATATTAGCTGGCCGGTATGATATTTCCTTTTTGAGATAATAGAGAAATTTAATACTTTTTAATACGCCGAAAACAAAAAATCGCCACGGCTCAATTCGGGCGACAAAAAAATGCATTTTTCCTATCCGAGCGAACTGCACGAAGTTTTTTTCGATAGTTCCCCTAATATTAGCCGTAGAGGTATGATTTTTTATTTGAGAAAAATCAAGCAATTTAATGCATTTATTTTATACGCTTAAAATCAAATCCGCCACGCCGATTCGGACGACAACAAAAGCATGCATTTTTTTCATTCGAACGTGTTTTTTCGATGCTCCCTAATATTAAAGCGTAGGTGATGGTTTTCGGAGAAAATCGAGCAATTTAATGCTTTTTAATACGAAAACATAAACGCCACGGGTCGATTCGGCGACCACAAAATGCATTTTTCCTATCCAAGCCGAACTGCGACGGAAGCTTTTTCGACAAGCTCCCTAATATTAGATGCAGAGTTTCTTTGAGCAAATCGAGCAATTAATGCTTTTAATACGCCGAAAACAAAGTCACGATTCGATCTCGGGCGACAACAAAAACGGATTTTTTCTTATCCGAATCCGAACTGCACGAGTTTCTTCGATGTTCCCCTAATATTAGCGAAAGTAGTATGTATTTTTCCGTAAAATCGCTACCCTATCGCGACGTGAAAAAAACGCCACGGCCGATTTCTCTCCGCCGACAACAAAAAATGCATTTTTCTTTATCCCAGCGTAACTGCACGACTTTTTTCAACGCTCTCTAATATTACCGCCGGGTATGATTTTCTTTCGAGATAATAGAGCAATTTCGATACTTTTTAATACGCCGAAACAACAAACGAAACGGCTCGATTCGCCACAACAAAAATGATGCTTCCTATCCGAGCGAACTGCGACGAGTTTTTTTCTTCGAGCGTTCCCCTAATATTTGATAGTATGAGTTTTGAGCAATCGAGCAATTCTAATGCTTTTAATACCGGAACAAAAAGTCACGCTGATTCGGGCGACAACAAAAATGCATTTTTTCTTATCCAACGAACTGCATCAGTTTTCTTGGATGTTCCCCTAATATTAGCGTAGTATGATTTTCTTTGAGAAAATCGCCACTTAACGCTTTAATACGTGAAAAAACGCCAACATTCACGACAACAAAAAATGCATTTTTTTCTTACGCGAGCGTAATCCATACGACTTTTTTTTTTCATGTTCCCTAATATTAGCTGCCGGTATGATTTTATTTGAGATATCAGAGAATACTAATACTTTAATATTGCGAAACTAAAAACATCACGACTGATTCGGGCGACAACAAAATGCATTTTTCCTATCCGAAATGAACTGCACGCAGTTTTTTTTCGAAGTTCCCCTAATATTAGCTGTAGGTATGATTTTATTTGAGAAAAGCAAGCAATTTAATGCATTTATTTTATAATGCGAAACAAAATATCACACGCTCTAGATTCGGCAACAACAAAGTTAATGCATTTTTTCTTATCCGTACGAGTTTTTTTCGATGTTCCCCTCATATTATCGTAGGTATGATTATTTTTGAGAAAGTCGAGCAATTCTAATGCTTTTAATACGCGAAAACAAAAAACGTCACGGGTCGATTCGCCAACAAAAAAAAATCCATTTTTTCTTATCCGAAAGGAACTGCACTCAGTTTTTTCTTTCGATGTTCCCTTAATATTAGATAGGTATGAGTTTCTTTTGAGCAAATCGAAAGCAATTTCGATGCTTTTAATATCGAAACAAAAAGTCACGATTCGATTCGGGCGACAAAAAAAATGCATTTTTTTCTTATCCAAACGAATCAGACGAAGTTTTCTTCGACGTTCTCTAATATTAAGGTAGTATGATTTTCTTGAGAAAATCAGAGCAATTCTAATTCTATCACGCCGAAAAAAAGTCACGGCCGATTCGCGACAACAAAAAATGCATTTTTTCATATCCGAAGGGAATCCGTACGAGTTTTTTTCGATGTTCTCATTATTAGCTGCCGGTATGATATTCTTTGAGATAATAGAGCAATTTAATACTTTTTAATACGCCGAAACAAAAAAATACGGCTCAATTCGGGCGACAAAAAAAATGCATTTTTTTCCTATCCGAGCGAACTGCACGGAAGTTTTTTCTCGATGTTCCCTAATATTAGCGTAGTATGATTTTATTTGAGAAAATCAAGCAATTCTAATGCATTTATTTTATACCGAAAATCAAATCCGCCACGCCGATTTGACGACACAACAAAAGATGCATTTTTCTTATCTCGAACGTGTTTTTTCGATGTTCCCTAATATTAGCGTAGTATGGTTTTCTTTGGAGAAAATCAGCAATTTAATGCTTTTAATACGCCGAAAACAAAACGCCACGGGTCGATTCGGCACCACAAAATGCATTTTTTCCTATCCAAGCGGAATCAGACGAAGTTTTTTTCGATGTTCCCCTTAATATTAGGATGCTTATGAGTTTCTTGGAGCAACTGTTAAATTCTAATGCTTTTAATACGCCGAAAACAAAGTCACGATTCGATTCGGGCGACAACAAAATGGATTTTTCTTATCCGAACGAACTGCATTTGAAGTTTCTTCCGATGTTCCCTTAATATTACAGTAGTATGATTTTCTTCTCTAAAATCAAGCAATTCTAATGCTTTTAATACGTGAAAAAATGTCACGGCCGATTCGCCGACAACAAAAATGCATTTTTCTTATCCGAGCGTAATCCGCATTTTAATTTTTTCAACGTTTCCCCCAATATTACCGCCGGTATGATTTTCTTTGAGATAATAGAGCACTCGATACTTTTAATACGCCGAAACAAAAACGCCACTGCTCGATTCGGGCGACAACAAAAATGCATTTTTTCCTATCCGAATGAACTGCACGAAGTTTTTTTCGACAAGTTCTAATATTTGGATAGTATGAGTTTCTTTGAGCAAATGAGCAATTTAATGCTTTTAATACGCGAAACAAAAAAGTCACGTTGATTCGCCACAACAAAAATGCATTTTTTCTTATCCGAACGGAACTCGCACGAAGTTTTCTTTTTTTTTTGACGTTCCCCAATATTAGCTGCAGTATGATTTTCTTTGAGAAAATCAAGCACCTCTAATGCTTTTTAATACGGAAAAAACGTCACGCCGATCGGGCCGACAACAAAAAATGCATTTTTTCTTATGCGAGCAGAACTGCACGACTTTTTTCGATGTTCCCCTAATATTAGCTACCGGTATGATTTTATTTGAGATAATAGAGAAATTCTAATACTTTAATATTAAAAACTAAAAACATCACGACTGATTCGCGACAACAAAAATGCATTTTTTCCTATCCGAAATGAACTGTGACGAGTTTTTTTCTTCTCAAGTTCCCCTTAATATTAAAGGGTATGATCTTTTATTTGAGAAAAGCAAGCAATTCTAATGCATTTATTTTATAATGCGAAAACAAAATACTGCCACGCCTAGATTCGCAACAAAAATGCATTTTTGCTTATCCGAACGAAGTTTTTTCGATGTTCCCCTAATATTAGCGTAGGTATGGTTTTCTTGAGAAAATCGAGCAATTCTTATGCTTTTTAATACGCTGAACAGTAACCGCCACTGCTCGATTCTGGCGACCACAAAAATGCATTTTTTCCTATCCGAGCGGAACCGCACTAGCTTTTTTCGATGTTCCCCTTAATATTAGGATAGTATGAGTTTCTTTGAGCAACTGTATAATTTTGATGTTTTTAATACGCCGAACAAAGTCAATGATTCGATTCGGGCGACAAAAAATGCATTTTTTCTTATCCAAACGGAACTGCAGACGAAGTTTTCTTCGATGTTCCCTCAATATTAGTTAAGTAGTATGATTTTCTTGAGAATCGAGCAATTCTTAATTCTTTTTAATACGAAAAAAAAGTCACGGCTCGATTCGGGCGACAACAAAATGCATTTTTTTCATATCCGAGCTGAACTGCACGACTTTTTTTTCGATGTTCCCCTAATATTACTGGCTGGTATTTAAATTCTTTGAGATAATAGAGCAATTCTAATACTTTAATACGCGAAAACAAAAAAATCACACGTTCAATTCTCCGGGCGACAAAAAAAAATGTATTTTTTTCCTATCCGAGCGAACTGCACGAAGTTTTTTTCGATGTTCCCCTAATATTACGCAGTATGATTTTATTTGAGAAAATCGCTAAATTCTAATGCATTTATTTTATATCGCTAAAATCAACTGGCCACGCCGATTTGACGACAACAAAAGATGCATTTTTTTCTTATCCGAAGTTTTTTCTCGACGTTTCCCTAATATTAGCGTAGTATGGTTTTCTTTTGGAGATAATCGAGCAATTCTAATGCTTTTTAATACGTGAAACAAAAACGCCACGGGTCGATTCGGGCGACCACAAAAATGCATTTTTCCTATCCGCCGAACTGCACGGAAGTTTTTTCGATGCTCCCCTAATATTGCGATGTGACAGTTTCTTTCGAAGAAATCGAAAGCAATTCTAATGCTTTTAATATCGAACAAAAGTCACGACTGGATTCGCGACAACAAAAAATGGATTTTTTTCTTATCCGAATCGAACTGCGACGAAGTTTCTTCCGATGTTCCCCTAATATACAGTAGTATGATTTTCTTTCTAAAATCAAGCAATTTAACGCGACACGCGAAAAAAACGCCACGTCGATTCACCGACAACAAAATGCATTTTTTCTTATCCGAGCGTAATCCGCACGACTTTTTTCTGACGTTTCATCATTACCGCCGGTACATTTTTCTTTTTGAGATAATAGAGCAATTCCCGATATTTTTAATACGCCGAAAACAAAGAATACACGTGCTCGATTCGGGCGACAACAAAATGCATTTTTTCCTATCCCAGCCGAACTGCACGAGTTGTTTTCGATGCTCCCCTTAATATTTGATAGTATGAGTTTCTTTGAGCAAATGAGCAATTCTAATGCTTTTAATACGCGAAAACAAAAAAGTCACGCTTCGATTCGGGCGACAACAAAAATGCATTTTTTTCTATCCGAACGAACTGCATTTGAAGCTTTTCGGATGTTCCCCTAATATTAGCTGCAGTATGATTTTCTTTGAGAAAATCAAGCACCTTCTAATGCTTTTAATACGTGAAAATATCGCCGATTCACACAACAAAAAATGCATTTTTCTATATGCAGCAGAACTGCACGAATTTTTCTTCTCGATGTTCCCCTAATATTAGCTGCCGGTATGATTTATTTGAGATAACAGAAATTCCCATCACTTTATGCTGAAACTAAAACATCACGACTGATTCGGGCGACAACAAAAAGACAACAAAAAATGCATTATTTCTTATCCGAAGGCGGAATCCGTCACGACTTTTTTCCATGTTCACTAATATTAGCATCGGTATGATTTTCTTTGAGATAATGACAATTCGATGCGCACCATGCGAAAACAAAAAAAGCGTCACGCTCGGTCGGCGACGACAAAAATGCATTTTTTCTATCCGAAGCGGAATCCCGATGCGAGTTTTTTCGATGTACTCCTAATATTAGCATAGGTATGATTTTATTTGAGAAAATCAAGCAATTCTAATGCTTTTATCACGAAAACAAAAATCCGATCACGCCTCGATTTTGGCGACAACAAAGATGCATTTTTCTTATACGAGCGAGTTGTTTTAGATGTTCCCCTAATATTAGCGTAGGTATGGTTTTCTTTGAGAAAATAGAGAGCAATTCTAATGCTTTTAATCTGGCGAAAACAAAAAGCGTCACGGCTCGGTCGGCTCCACAAAAGTACATTTTTCCTATCAAGCGGAATCCGTGCGAGTTTTTTCGATGTTCCTCTAATATTAGGATAGGTGAGTTTCTTTGAGCAAATGAGAAATTCACAATGCTTCTGTCTGTGAAAAGAAAAAAGATCCACGATTGATTGGTAACGACCCGCCCAGTCATTGCATGCGAGATTAAGGTCATCGACAACATACACGATCACCCGATCGATGGATGACAACATAAAAAAGAACATTGACATTAATAATAATAAAAATACTTTTGTCCGTAAAGTGGTGAACTAACAACATATACAATAAAACAACGAAACGACATAATGCAAATTCACATAATTATACAACTCAAAAGATACACAAGAATCCAAAATACAACGCAGGGAAAGTATGACAACCCGGACCCTCAATGAAATACAATACACAAGTCTAACAATATACAAATCGACAACAAAAGGAAATGGTGATGAGGAATTCATATCGCACCACCGCCTCATCTACGATCTTCAATCTGCAGCCTATCAATGCAGCTTCTCAACAACCTCAGCGATCGACCTCTTAGAACCTAGGCATAAGCAGCAGCCCATAGAGAAAAGGGAGTCAGCTATTAAGCTGAGTGAATACAAATACCAATTTGGTCCCCACATATCATATTCATACTTATATAAATAATATATGCTTTAACCATCAACCGAGGCCACTACAATGAATAATAGTCCCTGACTCGCATAGAATCCTCTTATACGATGTTACATAAAACTATACACATGGAAGCTTATCGTCACCAAATAGCATATTCATTCAAGGGGAAAACGAGTTTGACACACACAGGCATCAAATGAGGAATCCACCTCCAAACAATACACACATGAGGAATCCACCTCCAAGTAATAACACATGAGGAATCCACCTCCAAATAATACACGTATGAGGAATCCACCTCCAAATAATACACATATGAGGAATCCACCTCCACATAATCAGATGAGGCCTCCACCTCCATCCTCCCGACCGAGGCTACACCTGATGTCATGCTCACTTTTAAACCTCCGAATCCACAGGCTGACCCACCTGATATACACACTTTTGAGCACTCCCGGTCGAGTCACAGCAGCTCATAAGTAACACACAAAGCAATCAAACACATCGATACTTAGCATTACACACCGCAACCTTTAGCGACCACACAAAATCTCATAACATGAATCATATTCACAACTATCCATAATCCATAAATCATAATCACTAATATGCGCATGATATATGAATTAAAATCTCAATTTTCTCATAATGTAACCCAAAATCTGAATTATTTCATCGTATGAATCATAAATCAAAGTTTACACATAGTATCAATCATAATGCACAATACACATATCGAATAATCCCAAGATAACACATACAAAATATATAACATAATATATATATAAAGGTCCCATTCATTGAGATTTGTACTCACCTCGAGCCCAAAAGTAGTAATCCTTAACTCTCGGCCCGATCCCTCGTGCTAGATCAGTACCGACTCCTATTCAAAAGGGTTATACATTATAATACATCTAAGTAGAATAACCTCTCTTAACATCATATATATCGGAGTGTTATACCACGTCTCGCGATTCAATTTACAACTCAGCAATCATCCCGCATCCCCCGAAGATTGATATACCCTTCTAACATTCCAACATAACTTCATTTTCAATATTAGGTCATTACATTATTACCCAACAACAACAACTTCAAAAGCGCATTCTAATGATCAACAATCAATTGACAACTAATTAATCCATTAAATACAACCTCAGTTCAATCCGCGAAAAGCTATACGAGCTTTCCCAAACTTTCTCCAACTAAAATTCTACTATCCATATCGAACCAATAATTCTATACCCCAACAACTATATTAAAGTCCTTTAACCTCGTATTACCATTTAATGTCAATTTAAGAAAAGTCAATAAAGTCAACATAACACTTACACACCTTCACAGCCCCGATAATACTCAAAATCATTGCTAATCCACTCGCGATACCGGATAACATTTCTATATACCATAATAAATTGAAGATCTAAAAAGTCAACCAAATCAAGAGAGAGTCAACTCTTTAAAACTCAAGAAATATCCCAAGAGATTGATCTTTCTTACCTAGATGTGATGAGGATAGCGAGGAGAAGAGGATTCACCAGTTTGATCTTGATTTTAGCGTGTCGGCGAGAAATGGAAGAAAAATTTGAGGGGAGAAAGGCCATTTCGGCCCTAAGAGAAGAAGAAGAAAAATGAAGTTGGTGGTGGATGATGATAAGAAGATAAGGATAAAAAGGTCCCGTGGGGTCCGCGCCAAAATATCTCAAGAATTCCTCACTTTCTCGTTCGGTTTTCGGCTTAATTTCTCGTCTCGATTCAACAACACAACTCTAATATAAATTTAACTTCTAATCCACCAAATAATATTATACCATTCGATTACAACTTTAAAATCTTAAATGCAGCGCTGCCAACCGATCGATTCGTCGTATCTCCAACGATTCAACCTTGAAAATTTCCGATTTCTCCTCGAGAATCTCACCGAGCAACTAGTATACTATTTCATAATATTAATACGAGGAGCGGGTTATCACGGTCTACCCACTTATAAAATTCGTCCTCGAAATTTACATAAGACTTTCCAATTTTTTTTTTATCTTCCTTTCGCCTTCCAATATGCTCTTATTGCGAATATCATGACATCTTGTCACCAATCACATTTTCAACATAGCCATAATAAATACATGTCGTATAGCCCAACTACGATATCGTCCTCTACGTATCCCACGTATTACTAACACCCGATAATTCATATTTTATTATGTTATCAATATCATAAATCAACCATCATTAATACCACTCAAAATCAATATACATATCGTCGATATCAGCGTATCCGGCATAATTAGGTGTCATAATATCACCTCGTTGTTGACTATCAGATTCATTAATGTGCAACTAAATTCTCTTATCAAAAACCCCACTCATCAAATTATTTGTCCCAGTTATCTTGGTATTTGTATACGATTAAATACACCCCAAGGTTTCTCGACGCCACAACTAACATATAATACATCACCGATAACCCGCCCATTCGTAATGCTCCATATATATACCTCTTAAAACACCGCTTCATAGTATAGTCGACCTTAACAAACTTGCACATAATTACACCCGGGTATGTATATAGCGTCACATAAGCCCTTTCGTCAATACATTATCACCGACACTTCATCGTTCATTTACCATTCTCATACCATCGCTTGATTTCATCGTCGGCGCATAGAGTCGATACTCGTGTTTGTTTTTTTTCCCTTGCGCCTTTCATTTCATTTATATCAGCGCGTGTCATGCAGCAACATCTTAACAGCAAAGTTATCATTATCTCAATTTCACCATAACGCATATATACCTAGGCTCACGGTTAACATCATATATTTCTAGTCTTACCATGATTTATCAACATCAGATTTCCCGCGCAGATAATTCCAACAACATGCATATATATATATAAATCCGTATACTCTGATGTTAACCGATCATTCACACATACACTTGATAACCCTTTATCGAGAACAACTTATTACTAGCTCAATAGCTATCAATATCCCCTTTTAAGCATAATCTCACTCCCCCAATGTCTCGGTTTTCTAGTCTAGTTGAAAATTTCAATCTACCGCCGCTGACATCACACTTCCATTTATGAACTTTCATGTCGGCAAATTATGGATTAACGTGTACCAAAAATTGTTAAAAGACATTAGCGGTGACTTCCTACCTTCCCTTAGACCTCCTTCTCCCGTACAGTACTTTATGAATCCAAATCCCTGTTCACTTGGCTATATTATAGTATCCACCCAATGCCATTCCTTCATTAATTTAACATATCAGAAACTTATTATCTGTTGTAGTCACATCAAGTTCTATTAGCAATACGCTTCT
>JADFUC010000876.1:0-21461 GCA_019722365.1 Lithospermum erythrorhizon | reverse complement strand
CCAGTTACGTATTGCTGGGTTTGAAAAGAGCTTTCCAACACTTTTTTAATCGCCTAAATCGGAGCTATAACGGCCGTGGAAATGAGATTTAAGTTTCTCGGTGAAATCGCTCATCGAATTCACCCCACCCGTGGGGTCTCGGCGAGGTCTCGGCGATCTGGAAGCGCTTTTGCTGTTTTTTCTTCAGGACTTATTTGACTAGGGTTTCGAGGTTCGATGTGGGTGCCAAAAACTAGCCGCTTTTTGTCTGCTTTAACTCCATTTTCACCCCTTTAAATACCAAATCTTCCAAACTCTTCCCTCAACTTTTCCAAACACCAAATGTTTTATACTCATTTCATCTTTAAAATACCAAATCTCTCAAACACATGAGCTTTAATTGTGATTTATCAAAGAGAGTGAGTTTGGTTTGTGCTAAACTTTGAAACGAAACGGGAAAACTAAAAGAGCATTCAAGCGTGTTTGATAAATGCTCAAACGGGGAGCTCAAGAGCTTCAAAGTCTTATCTACTAACAAGTGAGTTGAACAAGCTTTCAATGTATTATCTACTCAATGTAAGGAGTTATAAATTGAGCCAAAATTGTAATCCTATTGTAGCTCAATGAGGAGCACAATTGGGATAAAAACAACAATCTCTATTCTATGTTAGACGTCCCATTGCTGTGGGATTTGTTCTTCATACTAGAGGCCGAGGGTCCGAGGCGTCAGTGAGGCTTACTGCTAGACCCGAGTAGATTGTCAGAGGCCGAGGCTGGTGCCTTGTTAAATAGACACATGTGAGTGCTCGAGGTGCAGGACTTGCCTCTCCAATTCTGATCGGGCTGAAACTCGCGTCCTTGCCCTTAAGTGCGATTAACTGAAGCGCAGCCAAGAGTTGTAAAGTTGGTTTGGGCTTCACCAACATTCGGGGCTAGCCATCTAGTGGATTCTAGTGAAAGCCTATGCAGGAGCTCAGTCGGGATGTAGATTAACAACTCGAAACACCGTGTCGAGTCACAGATCATCTTTCCTACTTTACTTTATTGCACACATATTATATATGCTAGAATTGTTAGGATTCGATTATATGCTAGTTTATACGCTTATTGAATATGTCGCATATAATTGAATTATTGTGTTAAATTGAATGTCAAGTTTAATCGAAAGCTAAAAGGAATATCCTATGTTGATCTTAATTCAATATTCATGATTAGATAATTTGATTCGACCAATGAACTTAATTGTTATATTCTCGCACTGATCAAATCATAATTAAACTCGTTTATCAGTTAATATCTTAAACTCACCTAGTATATCTAATGTGACAATGGTGGTATGTTTAATAGATTACTATGATTGATCAATAGCCAACGGACTTAATCGATTAATGCATGAACGAGCTTAATGTTAATATTGATCAAAATGAGTTTTGGATGTTTTATTGCACATAGTGATTGCTAGATCGTTTTATTGTTTCATATATTTTATCTAGCATTCATTTGAGTGCGCATTATTTCTTAGCCTATTCCGCATTTGTTTACAAATTGCTAAAGTCGTGACACGGTGAAACTTGAATTAAAGTTTGTATAAGTCGAAAGCTGTCAATCCACTTAGTCCTTATTCACCTCTATGACGCTATATAGGCTAACAATACTCTATCAATTTTGACGGGAATTTCTGAGCATACGCCACGGGAATGGGTCAAGACATTCTTTGCGTACAAAAGGACCTCGTAGGCCGCCGGTATATATGATGTCGGTGGTATGCTTTTTGTACACGCATGATCGTAATACTGTCTCGGCATTCTCAAGGAAGTCTCTGGAGCCCTCACTACACAATTTATTTACTTCTATGTGGGAAACATCTATATCACTGGGACATGTATCGGCCGGGAGGTCTTCCTATATTTGGAGGCCTACTCACGAGGTAATCCCGAAGCCTGAAGCCATTGATATTGGACAAGGAAAACAATGCCCTTTACCCAAGACTTGCAAATATTTGTTCCATGCATTTCATCTTGTCCAAAGAAAGAGCACTCGTCGCGTTTCCTTTGGTGACTGGATCCGATTTTGGTGTAAGATTCCATCGCACTATGCTGCTCCTCCCCATGAAAGCAACAAAGAGTGTGAGGTGCGGTCCAGTCTCACACATAATCCAACCGGGGAGCTCCCAGGGATAAGACCATGGTCTAATAAAGACAAGAAACCCTTCTTTGACCTTAATGTTCGAGATGACTTGATGGAGGAAACTTACCTTGCTGCTTTTATATCTTGTTGGATTTGTGTTTTCGTTCTTCCTAGAAATCCAAATACCGTGTTCTCGGCCGAGGTATTTAAGACGGCCTGCTTTCATGGCTCGAGGCCGTAGAGTTAGCCTTGCAAGCATTCGCTTTATCGAGCATTTACCGAGGCTTAAATCTCATTGCAAAGTCGAAGAATCCTGGGGACGCAAAGACAAGTTTTCCAATTCATTACGTGTATAGCTGGATAGCTTCATACTTTGGCACACACTATACTACCCCCTCAGACTTCGAGGTCCAATTCTATGGTTAAGACAAGGCGGGCGTGGTGCTGGGATACTATAACGAGAGTTCGCACATAGGCGTGCTTTCAAACCAATCCCGTGATTTGTCCAACAACAAATCGAGTCAAGAACTGCTGCTTTTACTCATGATTGAGGTGATAAACCACTGCGTAAGAAGTATCTTACTTCCGAGTCTCCGCATAAATTTTCCCTAGGAAGAGTTGACAGTGAATTTAGGACGTAACCTACAATCCACACGCTTGCTCGCCAATTCGGATTCTCGTCAGACATTCCTACCGCACCTAAGATTATCGGCCGAACCCACATGTCGGGTTGAGGCTTTTCTCTGCCTATGTACTTTGAACGAACTAACCGGCAGCTCATTTCTTCCATCTCATGAATCCAAGTTTCGCAGCAGCAAAAGCCACATGCTCGCTGAGGAGCATATGCCAAAGATTCATTAAATGTTAATCCGCTCATCCTCCCTGCTTCTATCAGATGTTTCAAGGAATATGATCCGACTAGGCCTCTACTTCAATTGCTCTCATGAAAGATTTCATGAGCTTCGCTTATTTAGAAATAAAGCTCGACCCCACTTCATCTCCTCATGACGCCTCTAGACTCTCCTCGAAGCAACCCTCAAGTTTCTAAGTGTTGAAAAGTGAAGGAGATATTTGAGAGGACGTAAGAGATAAAGGTTTACGATCAGAATCTCAAGCATGTGAGACTTCAGGGTAATCTAAGCCCATCAAAAGTACTTTCAGGGGGAGATTTCTTTCTACCATCCACAACGAAATTCTTTAGACGGCAAGTAGGCTTAATGTAAAATCTTGTTCATCATTTCCCCTTGTGTTTACTTACTGTATATATGTTCTTTTTCCCCATTTGAGACATTTTTTTTTTGCTTTGTTTTGTAGAGTGAGGACTTGGAAATTATTGGGTCCTTGGTGGATGATTCAAATGGTATGCCAAATCAAGCAAATGAGCAACCTTCAGCTCGGGCGGGTACAATTTGTTTCGGAAGTCACTAAGCCGTGATCAAAATACCGGAAGGCCTTGTGTGAAAAGTCGGTTGGCAGTCAACCTAGGACATGTTATCTATGCAGGATCAAGTTATCATGCTCTTCACATTTAAGTATATCAAGAAGTCAACCGCCTCTTAGAAGACACTTTGAACTTACTTTTTCAAAGCGCACAATCTCTTCACGATGCACAGCTACAGTTTTCTGATCGTCAGACGTTATCCTCTTCTTCCACTCGTTTGCTACAGCTTAGATCACAAATTGAAGAGAAATCAAAGCATATAGAAGAGGTTGCAGAAGAAATCAGTCAGACAGATGCAAAAGAGACTGAATTGAGGAGAGAATTGGAAGACCTTGCCAGGGGAAAACAAGACCTTCATACCCTTCTTCATCAAGACAAGGAAGACATGAAATCACTACAGTCGGAAGTATCAACCCTTGAAGCAAAAACGTCTCTACTGAAGGAAACTGTGCCAAATGAAAGCAAAGATGATGTTAATCCATCAAAGATACTTATCAAAGACTCGGATGCTCGTAGTTGTAGCGACTTCGTGATTTCAAACTCACTTTTAGCTTTATGAATTTCCTCAGGGCTTCTTAGACTTTATTTTGTAAAAATACTTTAAATCTTTCTTTATTAGTCAAATGCTTTTATCATGTTATCGATTATCTCAGCTTACTTCCTTCATTTACGCTCTTATCGCTACATTGCAAATGAATTTCTTGACGACCGAATCCTCGACTTGCCCGCCTACGCACTCGAGGAATTTTATCCGTTTAGGATCAAGTCAAACGTAGTTCAAAAAGGAAAATATACTTTCGGTCGGGGCGCTTATACACAGCTTTTATACTAATGGTCAGAGTATTCTGGTTGATTTTACCCACTGATGGCTTTTTAAATTTAACCACTAATAAGACCGATAGTGGAGTTTTGAATAGGCTTACTACATACAATTCTCCGGGTAGATCTAACAAGCACCTACATGCAATATCATTGTGCGATTTTAGTAGTTTAACTTACATGTAATGTCATTGTGGTTAAGCTGTGATTCAAGCTTATACTACGCTGGCTGGGAGTTTCCTTCAACCAAGGATAATATATCTTTCAAGTAGCTCATCGATGGTCTCATTCAGAATCTGCATCTTCGATCTACCATCTTGTATGATCCGCTTGTATGACACCTCCCTGACGACGACGGCCCATCCCACTTTCGCTCAAATTTCTTCCCTTTTTTATGGGTGACGATTGATCTTTCGATTGCAGAGTACCATGTCACCAACTTGAAAAGTGAGCTGACGTGATTCTTGTTATAACACTCTCGGAGATACGAGATTGATAACAAACAAATCTTGCTTGCGGCCCCAACCTTCTTTCATCAAGCAGAAGTCTAACTTCCAACCTAAGGCGGCATTTTCTTCTTTGTTTTGTGGGCCTCCTCTTGAATAGCCATTCTCAAAGATGGATTTGACATTCTAACGGGAGGATGTTCTTCTATACCATATACCAACGTATAAGTGAGTTGATCAAAGCAGTTCTATATGTTGTCCTATATGCCCACAGAGCTTCAATCATCTTCTCATGCCAATCTCTCTTGGATTTACTGACAACTTTCTTCAAGATATCAGTACAGTTTTGTTGAAATCTTCAAATTAAACCTCATAGAATTGAGGATAATACATCGAGGAGTGACACTTTTTGAATCCAAACTTTGACATAAGGTCAGAATCAAGCCATTATCTAAGACTTCCCATTATCATTATGATATGTCTTTAAGACGCTATAACGATATATGAGGTTTACTCGCATGAATTTTACCACTTCTTATGCTCCATTTTTTCGGGCACCATTTTCCAAATTTACCTGGAGAAGTAATTGCCGCAAGTATGTAAACAAAGTCCAATGAAGCTATAAAGGGTCCAACCATGTCAAGTCCCCATGCATTGAAAGCCATGAAGCAACGCCCGGATGTAGTGGTTCAAGCGGTCGGTGGATGAACGGCGTGGAAACCGAGCAAGTGCTGACATCTTTAACGTAATTCCGCCACCTTTGACCATCGTTGGCCAGTAGTATCCCATCCGCTTCGATTTGAATGAAGCTTTGCGCCGTATCGATGAGCGCCACATACACCAGAACAGCTTTCCATTGATTCGCAGCTTTCTCCAAGGCATCGAAGCACACACCATCAAACGATCTTTCAAGAGCCGCCTTTCAGAATAGATAAAACTTAGGGTCTGACGCAAGTGCATATCCGCCTTCTTTGAATTTCATAAAGTAACTTTCATATCGAAGTAATCAATAAAGATTAATTCCAATCTTCCCCATCAATCTCATAGACGCATTTACAAGAGTCACCGTGAACTCTCAACTCCATCGAAGTTTCTATTTCCATCAGATTTCGGAAGTCCTAACATCAAAGCTTGATATTCTGCCACATTGTTTGAACATTTGTTACTTAACGAGAATGAATATGGGAGCATCTGTTCGTGTGTTATGAAACAACTCAATTCCATACCCGCAGTTCGCACTAAAGTACATCTTCCATGGCGGTAGAATTTCGATCACCATCACATCCTCATCCGGTAATTCATCGGTTCTATTCACTGTATGATGATTCGGCTTAAGAAGCTCGCCAAAACTTGCCTCTCTTTAACAACTTTCTAAAGCAATATATGATTTCAAATTTTTGATTTGGAGGTACTACCTTGCCAACCGATCCGATATGATGTGTTTCCGGCATAACATATTTTATCGGATTTGCTTTTGAGATTAAACGGATGTTATGAGCCAGCAGTTGTTTCAAATTTTCCGGATTGCAAAATGAGGGCCGACATAGATTTTCACTGGTTATTACTTCACCATTTGGTGTCATCATCCGACTCCGATAGTGGCTAACGCATTCTCCTTCCTTCCTCGCTCTCATACAGTAATGCCCCCACCGATCATTCCTCAAGCACAAGAACGTAAAGGGACAAGGTTTTCTCCTGGAGTCAGCAGCCGGCACGGGCGGTTTCATAAGGTATGATTTGATACTTGTGAAAGCATTACTGCATGCTTCATCCCAATCAAACAAAGTCCCTTTCTTCATTAATCGACTGAAAGGTTGACATCTCCCTGCCAGGTTGGAAATGAAACGACGAAGGTAAGCCAACTTCCCTTGTAAACTTTTGAGCTCGTGGATACGCGCGAGGTTCGCATTGCCAAGGATGGTATCAATCTTTGGTCGCTTCTATCTCGGCTACTCCCCGCTAACGAACTATGGTGCTCCACGAACTTTCCTGAGGTTACACCAAAAGCACACTTAAGAGGATTCATCTTGAGTTGATAACGCCGAAGTTCTCCAAACACTACCTCGAGATCGTATATACGGTATTCCTTCTTTGCTCTTTGATTTCATTAACCAAATCATCGACGAAGACTTCCAACATTCTTATGGAGCATATCGCCAAATAATTTCTCGTACGGCGCTACCGGTATTGTTTCCAAGCATTTTCAAGCCAAATGGCATCACTTTGTAACAATATATACCTGGGGGAAGAAGTTAACTCCTCACCTCCGTGCTATCTCGAATTTGGTTATACCTTAAGAACTATCCACAATGTCAATGCCTTCATGCCCAGCTTGTCGATCAATCATTAACTCGTGCATAAAGTAAAGAAATTTTTCGACATGCCTGAATGAGATCAAGTCAACGCGAAACTCAGATTTCTTCCGCTCTTTTCTTATTTAAACTTTGTTAGACAAACTAAGTCGGATAATTCACCTCCCGGATGAAAACCAAAGATCGATCAATTGTTTACTTCAAATTCACCGTCAGGGACCAACTCCCGACTAAATCTTCTTTTGAGCCCGCTTGGACGGACTAACCCTTCTCTTTACAAATTAGATGACACTAATCTTTGATCCAAACCAGCATCTTCTCGGTGGTAGGTCCATGCAACACCTCTCAAACTCATGAAGAAGTTACCTCCACGCACTTTTCCTCCTCCGGCAGCTGGGTGCGGAGCTTATATATATGGACGGCTCGTCGTCATGGTTCAAGTTAATTTCTTTCAACAAATTTACACCTTCCTCAAATGTCATGGGCCTTCGGCTGCGCCCTCCTCTATGGTCTCATCGCCATCGACGCATGAGCTGGTGATCCAACACTCTCCTCAGTTCCTCAAAGTTCTTCGGCATGGGCTCCTACTTCGGCTTTTTTACCTTTTCCAAAGGATGCGACTTACTCTGGGGGTCATATTAAGCGCATATGTCTTTTTCATCCCTACCTTCAACTCCTTCAACACTTATGTTCCCTTTGGACTTATCAAACACTGTGAGTACTTGTAACTGGGTCTCAACCTCTCAAACGCAGATTTCGCTTTTGGATTGGCCGCCCCAACCTTTCAATACAGATTGCCGTTGGTGCGATGCTCCCACCCTTTGGAAGATCGACTGTGCTCATTTAATCCATTGCCTCGTGTCTCCCAGGGCGATTGATCTCACTCTGGACAAAGATACCAAAGCTTGTTTGGAGAAACATCTTCTTCGAAATGTAGTTATTGCTTACTCTTTTTGATAGCAATTCACTGTGAGGAGGTAGTGTATATCCAGCTCCAGATGCTGGCTTTTGATATATATCCTCTATCCTTAAGCATTTTCTCGAGTCTCATTGTTTGCACCTTTCACCGGGTCAATTCCGGAGTAGCTTCCCATCGACTCATCATCCTTTTCGATCATACTCCGGCTTTGACCAAGAGGTCATATGACTTCATCCCAACATCACATTTTTGGCAGTAGTTTCCACCTCTCCATGCTCTATCGCTATTCATCAATAGCAAATCCTTCTAAGGCTTTAGAAAGGGGAGTCGCCTTCTTCATTCTCAAGGACAAGTGAGTGTTTAAACCTTTAAACCCGTAGGACTCATGCATCTTTCTCTTCAGTATTCTTTGACGTAAAATGAATCATTGGAACTCTAACATCTTCTTTCTCACTTTCCTTTGTTTCTTGGATCTTTAGAAGAACTTCTTCTTTTGATGGCTCATCGAATTCCTTATTCTTCCGGATGTAATATTTTGCATCCGCGAAGTGTGATTCAAGTTCTGTGAATGGGTTAATTGCCCTTTAATCGCCCTTTTCAACTCCATATTTGCTACATTTGAAAGACGGTGAAGCCGCTGAAGGAACAACGTTATCGAGCGTGATCCACGGCCGCCCGGGCAAAGATGTCAGGTGGTCTTTGCATCGATGACATGAAACCATGAGGAACTCCATTCCTATGGATAAAGGGTAGGATAACTTTCCCACGCTCTTTTGGCCTCCCCTGTCAGCTCAATCATAAGTCACTACATAGCCTCAATCAAACAATTATCTGGTATTTCAACGGTAAATATTTACCGCCGATCTTCCATCAATTAAGATTCGACCGACTTCTTTTCACATATATACCCGTGATACATACAGAGGTCGGCAGGGTCGATCACCAAAGAAGAAATCCTCTCTGAACGAGAACCGACATTTTTTCTTCTTCATCCGTCTCTATGTTTCTTCTTTGACTTCTTCTTTGGAAGAGGTTCCCTCTTCCTCTTCATAAACATGGTGACAAGATTCATACTCATTATTCTCCCAAAACCTCTTAGGAAAACGAAGTCTCTCAGCGATCGGAGATGGTTTTTCCCGGTAAGACTCGCCCAACTTCTGCAGCAATTTTAATGGGACGGTAAGTCAACAATGTTCTCTTATTGAAATGCTTCTTAACCGCCTTTTATCTTAGGTAAAGCTTCTGTCTCGACTTACCGAATGCAGATGTTTTTCTACAAACCGTAGTCCATCCTTCCTTCCCCGGGCGCCATCTGCCTAGAACTAAGACCCCTTCTTTGTCCGGACGAGTACGGTTACTCTCCTTTTAGATCCGTAATAGTTTGATAATGGGTACATCCTCAGAACATTAACAAGCATCGGATCCATACTTCTAAATCCGGAGCACATTTGATTAGTGGCAACCTTCTCTTCCTCGAGGAGTATCCTTCCTCGTCGAGCTAATTTTATTACCGTCCTTGAAGACAAAACACTTCAATAGACGCACTGTTAACTGACGGCAGATATTTGGTGCACTGGATCTTGGTCTTTCCAGCCTTCATCCGACGCCTATTTCCGCAATTCTATCATCTTCTTAATCTGATGTCAATAAACATTCCGTGAGACATCGTGACTCCAAGAAAGGATAAGTCTTCTCAAGTAATTCCTTCAACGATACCCTCATTTTATCTTTCTGAAGGCCTTCTCCTTCCTTCTTCTTAGACTTAACAGAGAACTTCACCAAGGAGGAAGCAATTTTGAGCCTCCTCGCTACCATCATCCCTTGCTAAACCCTTCCACCTTCTTGACTTCAAATTTGTCTTTGTCTTTTCGAACATCTGGGCAGCTAGAAAGTCAGGGTTTTTGTTCACATCAATACTAAGCCGCCACGAGATCTTGTGGCCAACTCCTCAAATGACTCTGCTCGATTCCTTGGAAGCGGATGTACCGAGGTCCCAATGCATGCCTCAATACACATGTAATCAGGTTTCACACACAACGATCTTTTGGTACCAAACCTGCCCCTCCAACGACAATCTAAATCGCAGAATGTGCCTTTCTTTTCTTTGCTTAGCATTTGGTGGAGTTCTATCATGCCGATTTCGCATTTGACGAGCGCTATAGAATCTGCGAATTCATTTTTCAATCAAGCGCCTCAACTGCCGATGAACTCCTAGCTCCAACCAAATAACCAATCAAATGCATTTCCCTTCAAGGAGCGAACAAATTGTTTCACCAGATAGTCACCATCTGTTCCTGCATTATTGCAAGTTTCTACGAAATGAGCAACATGTTGTTTGAGATTTCCATTTCCATCAAACTGTTGGAATTTCGGTGGCTGATAACCATTTGGCATCTTCATTATTTCAATGCGCTGAGTATGTATCATATAAGATATGAAGGTTTGGGTCTCTCAATTTTGTCCTTGATCGTCCTCATGTATTTAACTCCTTTAAGCTCGATTCATAGTGATGCTCCCTAATGGCATCTCGAATGTTTGATTCCATTCGACTTGTTCCTCTCGTGAGCTTTCGAACCTCTAAATGACAAGCGCTCAAACATGACGCGCCGCTTCCATTCAATTATCGTCGCAACCTTCTCCATGATTGCTGAGATCTTAGCATCTGACTTTCAATATACTTAGCAAGTCCCTCCGCAGTATCAGTAAATGATTAATTTGTTCTCTTCTAAGTTCAAAGAGTATCAAGCTAGCAAGTCCTCCGCAGTATCGTGTTGCGCGACTTGGGATCGCAGCGCCTTCATGCACGATACTTTGATTGCAAATTCTACCTATATAAATAACCATTGCTTGAAGACGACCCTAGCTTTATCGCATGATTGGAGGATGTAGAGCCAAGCAGGATCTCGCAAGAGTCTTCTTGGTCATGGATGTCGTCTCCTCAGAATGGTTCTAACAATTGAATCATCCTTCGGGCGGATCACCCAATAATTGAGTCTAACCAGGAAGATTCTGTAGCCCTTGCTTATCAAAAAGCTTGGACATGCTGCTCGTGGTAACTCCTATACCAGTTGTGGAGCTTGAACAGATGTTGGAATGAGGAGCTTGAGGAGCTTCAAGATCACTAGGATGTGCTAAAAAATCACCAGGTTGAGCAACAACCTGGACCATATCTGCCGAAGAACCAACATCAACCATGAAGGACTTAGCACTAACACCTTGACCTGGAACCTGGAAGTCATGACTGCTCTGGCCTTCGACATTAACCAAGTCTGCCATATCCTCAGTCTGCCCATCAGTACAAGCAGAAACTGAACTACTAGAACTATTATCAATCTGTAAATCCTTTCCCTTGCTACTTGCAGTCTGCCTCTGAGATTCAGCGCACCTAAACCGTTTTTTTCCTTCCAGACTTGAGAAGACGCGACCTTCTTACCATGTTTGTTTTTTCGCTGAGTTGGTTGAGGCAATTCATCGAGAACCCTAGTTGCAGTTAATAGAAACAGCCGAGGCTTGAAGTTGAACCTTTCTTTTCTTGCACTCTTCAAAATGATGCCCAATGTGTAAGCAAGAAGAGCAATAACACGGAATAAAATCATAAAACACCTCTAACCAAAACCCTTCTACCACACAGTTAGAACATTCATCTTCAAAAGAAACCCAGATAGAGTCAATTAAAGGTTTGCTTACATCGAATTCAACACAAATAAATGTGGAATTCAGCTTTAACCTACTAACATTGAGAGGATGGACGAGTAAAGGGGACCCAACAACATTAGCCACTGATAACAGAGGCATTTCATAGAACATATAGAGGGGTAACCCTTCAATCCGTATCCACACCGGAGCAATTGCTGATTCTTTTCGAGGGGAGAATTCTTGGTCCCATTTGAAGACCCTCAATTGTCCAGATTAATTTCAGCCACAGCCTAATAAAATCACTCTCAAATCCACCTCAATAAAAATGTGCTTGTTATCAAAGATAGAAATATTGTACCCACCATGGGAGAATTTGGCCACAAGAACAAACTTTAATTTATTCAAAAAGGATGCCTTTTCGGAACTCTTGAATAGAACACTAGGTTTTCTTGATAGAGGGTGGGGCTGGCTTGAGAGATACAGGCAAGCGGGCCCCAACGGATGAGTAGTGGCTGCAAGAAGCCTTGGATGACTTTCGACGACTTCCATGGCTGAAGTATTTTTAGAAGAAACTTGACGTAATAATTTATCCCAGGAGGACTAACATCATCCTCAAGGAAGAGGAGGTGGATTATGGCCTGTCGGCCATGTCTGCGGAGGAGAGACGGCGACGGCAAGATGAGAGGTAGTCGTATGCGATTTAGCTTAGTGGGAGAGAAGTGAATGTCAACCCACCCAAAGTCATACACTCAATTAATTATTGCCCAAACTCATACAAAAAAAAAAATAGAGGCTCTAGCTAACAAAACTAGCTATAAATTATATTCGCGATAAAATAGCTATTTTAATATAAAAATCATTTGCTTGGAGGCAGATAAATATTACAAGACACGATATACATTTTGGACGGTAGATGGAAATCACAAATTTTGTTTTTTAACGTATTTAAAATGTCATTTGACCCTTATTGGCGGTCATTTTAAATTTTAGATAAAAAGTTAAGTTCTTTCATTAAATTTAAAATAATTGATGATTTCATTATTTAAAATAAAACTTAAACCATAATAGGTTACTATACAGACTTATCCATTATAACTATGAGTAATATTCATTTCAATTTAATTCAAATCAGTTATCTAATCTTGAAACTAAATATATTTAAAATTTTAGTTAGCAAATTCCATTTCGGCTTAATTCCGTATAACCCCTAGACTATTGGCTATGCTCTGATTTGCCCCCTGAACTATTCAACTTTTCAAGTTGCCCTCTAAAGTCAATTATCAATTTCAATTTGTCTCTTGGAGTCACTTTTATAGTTAAAGTTCATTTATTTTAGATTTTTTGATGTAGTTTAAAATAATGAAAGATTTATATATTTTATAAATATCAAAAAATATTTGAAAATAAAATTTAAAGAAAAAGACCCACCCACCCCCTACCACATCTTCTTCTTCTCCAATCATAACTCCATCCTAACCCACCACCCTACTACTACCTTCAATACCATCACTATAACCCGCCCTCTACGCACCACCCCACCCTTTATCTTCAACACTCACCATAACCCACCACCTTACCCCTGCACTCACCAACCTCCATCTCTTCTTCTACACCCAAGCTTCCCCCCATCTTAATCGACCACCCCACCACCACCTTCAACACCATCACTATCACCATAACCCACCACCTCATCTCACCTTCATCACCTCAATATTTAGAAAAATCAAGTCAAAGACGTACTAGAAATTCATAACATCTACGGGCGACGTAATGGTGTCAAGGCGCAAAGGGTGTGAAATGTTAGATAAGGTCAGTAACTGAGAAATATAAAGATGGGGGTGTGCCGCTGGGTCCTTTTTCTTTTCTTTTATTTTTAAATATTTTTGTTATTTAAAAAATGTATAAATTTTTCATTATATTACACTATACCCTAAAAATCTCAAATAAATTAATCAATCTAAAAAGTATCTGTGGGACAAATCGAACCGATAGTTGACTTTGAAAGAGTAAACTTAAAAGTTAAATAGCTTAGAGGGTAAATCGAGCGTAAGTAATAGTCTAGATATAATGGAATTGCTCTTTCAATTTAATTATTATTCATAACCACGCCATACCTAAATATTTAATCAAAATTCATTTACATCAATATCCTAATTCATCAGATATCAAGAAGTATCACTTTCATAAAATAATTAATAAGTAAAATTCAATAACTTATTACTTATTCACGCTCAAAGTCTTTATTGTGACATTATAGTTACTAGTTGTTTTGTAGCTCAAATTCTCGCGCGAATTGCTTCATTACTTGACGAGAAACATTCTTTTCCTCGAATCAATTTAAAAAATTCATATGCATCATAAGAACTTCACCGACAAGGAATAAAACAAACTCACAAGAGTTCAATATTTTTTTTGATTTTATCCCACGCCAACATGGGAAATTAAACGAAATCACTTATCGCTATCAATGCATCATAAAGATGCTACTTGATAATATTCGTGGGTAGTTATTATGGAAATTATTTATAAACATTAAATAATTATAATTTCTCCACCTATAATTAAGGAAATTTGAGAATACGGGCTTCAAATAAATTTCAATTACTCCCTTCCCTCTACTACATAGGTAGATTAATTAAATTCCATATATTTGGATCAATTCATTTAATTAAATAGCACTAAATCACACAATGACACGTGGCGATTAGGGGTTTCGATTGGCCTCCAATGAAAATAGAACATGTGGAAATAATAAGGATTGAATTAAGCTCCTGAAGTTAATATAGTTAAATTTCCTGGGTTTCATCACGATTAAACCACCTTTAGACCTAAAATACGGTTTCTAGAAGTTACGTGGCTGGAATGAATGCATCAAGGAAATGTCAAGTAGAAAAATAAATATTTTTGACCTAAAAAACCCTAAATATGCGTCTCTTTTATTACTTGGAGCAAGGGAAAGCTCAAATTTCAATTGTCCAGACCATGCCACAATTAAAATAATCAACGGTTTAAATTTATTCTACCACCTCATCAATCCATCTAATAATTGGTCGACCAATCAGAAGAAAACCCGAAAGCCTATAAATACCTCCATTTTTGAAATTCACAAGTAAAAAAGACAAGTCTCAGAAGCCAAAAAATACATCAGAAACTCCTGAGAGAATTTATTAACATACAAAAACTCTACAGGAATTCCTCCAGCAGGAATCCTTTGAAGTTTGCTAATTTCAGGTAAAAACCTCCAGAAACACATAAATCTTCAACCTCAGAGTTAAAATAGGAGCTTGAAATCAAGAGCAATGTCAATTCATCGCACAAATGCAGAATTTCAGAATAATATCCAAAATCTGATGAGAATCTAATCAACTCAAATATCAAACTTCAAATCACTACATGAACAACCGCGAAACTCAAATCTCAAACTTCAAATCACTACATGAACAACCGCGAAAACCCCTGTAGTAACTCTCAGTACGATATACTGCCATGCCCCTTGCCTCCCGCCCATCAAGAAACATCGGACTAAGCGCGGGCGCACCCCTTTGGACGACATCATAGGCGTAATTAAGTATATCTACAAAGGATATCAGCTTAACTTCGTGACTATTGTTGTCGAGCACCGTAACTAGTTCACCTATAACCAATAAGAAAAAAGTAAATTGACAAGAGAATAATAGAGAAGACCAGAATATTTTATTGGTTGTGTCTTCATACAACATACGATGAAGATCTATTTATAGGCTTCTCGATATCTACAATTCAAGTAACTAAATTAATTAACATAAATACTAGGCAATTACTCCTTTTAATGGCTTGACAATCTTCCTAATATCCTCCAATAATTCCAATCATGGTGGACATCCATAATATAGGAAATGCTATTTTCCATAACATATACAAAATAGATAACACTATATCAATACATGTTTGGTGCACTAGTAAGAATTATAAGTTGTCAAGTTAGAGTAAGACTCCAATGAAAACGTAGAATCTCCATATTTATGACAATATTATATGACCAATATATAAATCTATAATATGACTTCATAAACGTATCGTTAAAACATTTTTCGTGTCAGAACACCACGCCCCAAATGGCTCGAAATGTCACACGCCACCTAACCAAGCTGATAAAGTAGTCTTGCTCACTGAAGGCTTAAGCAAACTAAACCCAAACAAATTTATTTCATTCAATGTATTTTGCAAGCTGTACATCACGAGAACTAATTACAAACAACACCAAAGGTCTCGAAACAAGAAATCCCATCGGGCTGAGCAGCCAATTGAACCATCAAATAAGCACCTATACTCCAATTAATAAAGAACGGACAAATAATGTGAATCGTTTCAACTTTAAGTAAACTCTCGCTTGGAAGAAAAGTGGGGGTCAGCCTATAAATAGCTCAGTAAACTAACTATCCTCCTCCGAAATTATGGATCAAAATGATTCAAAATCATTTATACCATATAGTACACTTAATATTATAATAGTAATATTATAACAGATACAAATCACATTAGTGCAAGTCCACACAATACCAATCAAGATCACATAAATTCAAATAGCTAACACTCATGATCACAACACATTTTAATACAAAACAAACATATATTCAAATGTACAAAATAAACATATTTTCAAAGGTGTGGGTAAGTAACTGAGGCTACATTTAACTGCTGTAACTCACATCAAAATGGCCATATGGGAATATTACTCCCGGATCAAACAAAACACCTGACTATTATTCCTTGGCCATGAAGCGGTCAAACAAACACATGACTATTATTCACAATATGGACAACAAACACATGACTATAATTTCGTTGAAAGGTCAAAACACAACACTTAACCGATAAAATCCATTTAAATATCTTTCAAACCAATACCAATTCATGGTAATCAATCGTAGTTATTTGTATATAATATAATACATCGAATAGAGATTGATCCAGACTCTTTTCAAACATCTTCAAAAGATATAATAATATATACAGTTTACAAAATACAAGCTTTGCACACCAAAATGACCATAATATATACTACAGTCCAAAAGTAATTGAGTAAATAGATAGTCCACTTACAAATACCGCAATCCAGTAATTTACTCGATATAACTTAATTCCCTAAAGATAGGTAAATATAACATATGGTAAATATAGGTAATTACAATAAGCAATTGATCTAATTTATTTATCCTATTAAATGTCACTGTATGTCTCAAAAGAACTCAAAGATCCCAATCTTACTCTCGAGTCTTAACACTTTTACTGACTATTGTTCTTACAGCATGCTTAAGGCTGAACTAAAATGGTTGATGAACCAAATTATCTAACTATGCATATCCTAATTAACACTTGCAAAAACAGTGCATAAATTATTAATTACTCCAAAGCAATTCGGCCTAAACATAATGCCAATCAGCCGATGCCTAAGTTCTAGTACAGTAGTACTCAAAAGCCCCAATTTTTTTTTATGCCATGATATAATAATATTAAACCCAAAACTTATAGTCATTCTTCAATAATATAAAAGTCAACTATATTTCATATATAATATATGCATTAGACTAACTAAGAAGGTCCAATATACTAGTAGACAATGACTCACCATGCAAAAAGTAGTTGACCAAAGTTGTGTCTTATTCTTCAAGCATTAGGAGCTCACGGTTCTTTTCTCTCTCTTTTTTTTTTTTTGGTTGTTTGTTTGTTTGAGATATTAGGGTAGAATGGTAGATAATGAGTTTATGTTATGTAAATATTTAGAAGTTATTAGGTTTCTTGTTTGGCCAAGCATTTATTCACCAAGAATCGATTTCAGATATTATATTGCCTCTTATAAATAAAAGATCATCAGGACAGATACAACACAACAACAAGTTAAATAAAATATTCTTCTCCTTATTTCGTTATTCTCTGCCTATTTACATCGTTCTTAAGCCATATATTCATAACACGTTATCGCAAGACGATCGATTCGCCAACCCGAGGTAATACTACACCTTTTAACTAAGTTTTATTTTTCTATGAAATTAGTAGAATGAATAAATAAAATAAGGTATTAGCATGATGATCCGCCATTAGTGACTCTGGGTTGAGTTTTAGTAGCAAAATATTATACACGAGTATATTATACTTCATATTTCTAAGTTAATCCGAATAAACTACGCTTTAAAGTTTATCAAATGTGTTGCATATTTCGTTTGTGGTGGATTCAATGGTATAAATAATTTCGAATAAAATCGATGTACCGGTGACTATATTATATGAGTAGTAGCTTATGTCATGGAAAATTTTATATTTTAACCTAAGTTTCATCGAGATTTAAGATTTTGAAGTTTTAAATAAACCACAAAACCAAATCCGGCCTTTACACCATCCTAAATATCCTACCTAACCACACTCACTTTTCATCCTCATCACAAAAACCCATCCCCTTTCAACCCCATATGGCCGAACCAACGTAAGGAAGAAAAAAAAATTTCTTTCTCCAATTCTTCTCATCTTTTGTTGCTTAAACTCAAGGTAAATTTGTTGACTAATCAAGGTAAGAAAGCTTGAAACTTTTGTTAAATTCCATAACTTTTGGAAAGTTTGACTTTTGTTGACTTGAGTTGACTTCTGAAGCTCAGGTTTTAAATGGTATGTAGTTATCATCTAAGTCTGATTATGCGATAAGAAGTGATAATGATCGATTCTTGGGTTTGACATTGTAATAACCTGCTACAAAAAAAAAATTAATTAATTTTTTCGGTCATGCGGGACCTGGATAAGATAAATAATTTCGATGATAATATTATTTCATAAAAATTATTTAGCCTAAAATGCATTTATAATTTAGTAGTTTTGCTAAGTGGAAAATTTTATCTTTGGAATCGGGTTCGTTGAGATTTAAATACGGAAAGCGGAGAAATTAACCGAAACCGAACGAGACTCGAGTTTTTAAATATCTCTTCATACCTATCCTCCACATCATCACAAAGCAACATCATCTTCTTCCTCTTTCTCCTTGGTGGCTTTCTAGATTTCCCTTCCCCTCCTCCTCAATTTTTCTTCCATTTCTCTCTCTTCGATCATTTACCAAACTCAAGATCATTTGTAGAATATCGTTTTCCCATCCTTCTTCTTGAGTTAAGGTATGAAAGTTCAAGTCTTTGAGATATTTCTTGGTTTTACATAGTTGACTTAGTTGACTTTTCCAATTCAATTTTATGAAGAATCTAGTTGGTTAGCGGGTTCTATGATATATAAGCGATTAATTCATGACTTGTGAGGTCGCTTCGAGGATGTTATGGCCGGGTTAACTTTTTAGGTTTTCGCTTGACTTTTCTCAAGTGATATTTTTCTAAGACTTTAAATGTGTGGTGAGGTTACGCTGGGACCTTATTATAGTTGTTGCGACGTTAAATCAGATTTAAAATTAATTAAAGGTAAGCTAAATAAAAAGTGTTAATTCCAAGTCGAAGTTATAATTGATATTTCGGAGTATAGGTTGTTAATTATGGACTCGCTGACACCAAATGACTTATGTTGATTTGTAATGATTAAGTAATAAGATTAATTATACTGCATCGAATGGGTCAAGGTCCGATGGGATTATAATTCGAGCAGTTTATCCGTCACGTTAGACCTGCTTGTAGATGGCCCCCTAAGAATGGGTTACTTATCTTCTTGAACGCAAGTGTAGTAGTAGGTCTTGATTGTACTTTCTGGGTGTTTGTTTAGGCGTTGATCGTGGAAAATGGCAGTTACCTTGATTTTGTTCGCCAAGTTTTGCGGTAGCTACAGAGGCGAAGCATTTATCTCGGTGTTACTTTACGTATTCATTATGTGAATACGTTATTGTGTTATGATTACGTGAATGATACATGTAATTGTTATATTATGTGATTATATTCGGGCGTCAAGATTGCTTCGAGGCGCACAACAACTCCCAACTTATATTTCTCGATTTCCGTGGCCTTGTCGACACTTATGATTTTTTGTGGCCTTGTCGGCGATTGTGTTTGACTTACGATTGCGAGATGTTTTAGTCAGAAGCTTGATATTGTTTGGGGAGTAGATTAAATGGGTTATCGAGAGGCGATGGTTGTAGTTATCTATGACTCGAGTGACCTGGAAAGACGTGATTTGACCTATGGGGATGATTGGGTGGGGTTGGGTGACTCCTTCCTCAAGTGTGATTATGCGACGAGGTTGGCCTCATACTTCAGTGTATATGTGTGTGCCTTATACTTAGTGTAGAGCAAGAGAGCGCGCATGGCCTTATACTTCTGTATAAGAAATGCGGCCTTATACTTAGTGTATAAGTCAGCTATGTCTTATACTTAGTATATAAGAGCGGTGTGTCTTATACTAGTGTATAAGCTGTGCCTTATACTTAGTGTATAAGAGCGGTGTGCCTTATACCTAAAGGTATAAGAGCGCGGCTCTGTACTTATGTAATGAGTGCGACGTGCCTTATACTTTGTGTATAAGCGCGCTTTTATACTTTGTGTATAAGTGTGGTTTTGGCCTTATACTGCGTATAAGTGCGGGTGATTATTGATTAGTCCATTCTTTGGTAGGACGGATTGAGCATATGCGCATTGAGGTCAGATAATCAAAGGGATATGAGATGAGGTTCACGACTAGGGCTTTAGCCGCTGGCTGAAGTCTTTGATTTCTTTTCTGGAATTGTGTGCTTACTAAAAATTCTATTTTATCTTCATGTATTATGTCTCAGACTTCCTGTGGAATCAATGCTGTATGACCTTTTGTAGTCCCGATATATGGTTTTATTCATATTTGACTATTATATTATCGATCACCTGCTCCGTATGGTAAAGCCCACCCTCGTGTTAAGTTTCATCGAAGCCATGCTTACACCCTCGCATTGGGCGGCATTTTATTTGTGCCAAAGCTGACAGCGGAAGTTGGCTCAAAAGGCGCTTTGAGAGTTTGTTCCGAGTGGCTAGTGAAAGATCGTGGGGCGCGTGAGGATCCCTCACAAATTGATTTGATGCGTTGTCAACCTGCTTTGATCATGTATTTCTTTTGAAACTTTAGCCTTGTCGGCGCTTGTCATTTTGTATTCTCGAGTACGCATTTACTCTCTTTTGTAGCCTTGCCGGAATTAATGCTTATTTGGGATATGTCAGAGTATATATGGACTGTCAAGTTAGATATCACCCGACGGATTGTAAAGTTTTTTAAACTGTGGATTACTTTTAGATATATTATATGTAATCTTATTTTGAAGAAAAATGAGAAGTTTTAAATCGAATGCCCATCGGTTTGGTGATTCCTTTGCTGTTCGATTATATTGACTCTCACCTCGTGCGGCCGACTGGGCGGGTCATTACAATTTTGCTATCGAGTTTACCTCTTCATACCTTTTAGTTTGATATGTGATCGCCCCAAACGGATACAAGCGAAGTATCTACAATCACAATTTTATCGCAACTTACTAAAAAATTAGACAACTATGAAAAACAGATTACGGATCCTATCTACAAATTTTCAAAAATTCAGGAGAAATTTGGGGATACACTACATTCATAGGGGAATCACTCAAGTGAATTTTATGACAATCCGATAAGTAACGAAGCGGGAAAAAATTCTCAAAGTTCAAAACAATATGCTGGGAATTTCAGCAACAAATTCATATTATATGATGTTTGATTTCAAGACTGATTTCAAGTAATTAACATGAAATTAAAGCAAGTTATGACATCATGAAGCTATATCCTATGTCATGAACAAATAATGACAAAAAGCAATACGTAACTGAACGAAGTACTGAG